>JAODAL010028051.1:0-53955 GCA_025379985.1 Phyllomedusa bahiana | reverse complement strand
ATGGAGACCTAAAAAGCAATTGGATCTGGGGCTCCATAAGTTTTTCAAAACCCTATAAAGCTAAAGCATTTTCCCCCCCTATTTAAGCTGACATTTTCATCATACAGCAGGCCCCTTTTTTTTTTTTATAAAAATAAAAATGATCAGGGCCCCATATAGAAGTACTGTCTGTACTGCCCTGATGAGACCACTGACTTTTTTAACCTATTTTTTTCTAAGAAAAGCACCACTGTACATTTGCCTCCCAGTGGGACCAAAGCATCCAAACATTAAAGGCAATAGGCTCTATTCCAACTGATCATAAGGACCTCAGGAAAGATGAGTGGAGTGCACAGCCAAGATAGAGACAGCCACTCCAAATGCATTAATAAAATAATCCTTCACAATTTACCCCATATTTGGCAAAGTACTTCACCCTTTTGCATAAGGTTTTCAGGGTACCCGCACCCGTCCGGGGGTCCCGGGCACCCCCGTGTCACCGCACAAGGGGCCCCACCGCCCCCGCATTCGGGGGGGGGTGGGCTGCTCACCGCCCGGCCAAGCTCCCCTCTATTTCCCCGGGCGCGCCCTGTTCTGCCTCCCTCCCGGGCGCGCGCGCCCCGATCTCTAAGGCCCGGCACTTGAGTTTAAAGGGCCAGTGCCCCGGGTAATGGCTATTGCCGTCACTCCCCTTATTTAAAGCCTGCCCTTCCTGGGCTGTTCCCGGGGACTTTAGTGCCATTTCAGCCTATAGAAAAAGCTTTCCAAGCCTTTTCTGTTTTAACCCCGGTTTTACCGTACCATTAGTTTCCTTCCTCGCCCAGCACCTTGCCGCTGCCCTCCTACGCCTCCACGCCCACAAACCTGAGCCGCCTTCCGGACCTTCTGCCTGTCCCCGACTTCGACCTGCCTGACGTTCTGCACCACGCTATACCTTGGCTGCCACCAAAGAAGCCCCAAGGGAACAACCGGGTAGACCCCGCCGCAGAAATCTATCCCGCTTGCGGCGGGTCGGTAAAAACCCGGGGCCACTTAGATTCCGTTTCCGGGCGTGGCTTACACCATCGCTTTCGGGGGTCCATGGATCCACCTTCTACGTCCAGGGTCCGTGACAGAAGATCCGGCCCGAATCCCCCAAGGTCCTTGCCGTCTGAGCGATCTTTACCGCCATTGTGGCCAGCAGTCACAACAGCTCGCTCAGCAACCCCCCAACTCACCATCTCTCCGCCCATATCAGCAGTTCCTGCCGCTCACAACAGCCCCCCCTCCCCCGGCCCCCACAGCTCCTCCGGTCCGGGCCGCTGGGGGCCCCCCGGCTTGTCTGTCTATCACCAAATTCGATGGGGACCCCAAGGCCCGCAGGGGGTTTATCACCCAATGCTCCCCGATATTCGAGTTAATGGGAACTAATTTCCTTTTGAACGGTCAAGGTGGCTTCGGTCAGCCTTTTCTCCGGGGAAAGCCCTGGGCCCGACAAACCCCCCCCCCTGGGGACAGGGCAAACCGGGGCCAGCTAACCTGGCTTATTCCTCCCACCGTTTAGAAACTTTTTTTAGGGAAACCCTCCCCGGCTTCTTCTGCCGAGACCGCATTGCTAAACCTGCGCCAGGGGACTCATCTGTAGGGGACTATGCCGTACTTTCCGCATTTGGCTTCCCAGTTTTCTTGGGAAAGACGCACCGTTGACGCACCTTTAAGAAGGGGTCTCCACTTTATCAAGGAGCTCTATCTGCCCAGGGTCTCCCTCTTCCTTGGGGACCTTATCTCCCTGGCCCCTCGATTGAACACCTTTCTCGGAAAACCCCGGAGGGAACCCCCAAGAACGGGGGAAAAAACAGACCCCCTTTCTTCCCGTCTGGCCCCCCTATTTCAAAGGCCGCCTCAGTTGCCCCCCCACCCCCCGCCGGGAACCAGGAAAGGGGTAGGCCCACCTGTCACAACAAGCTAACCAAAGAGTGAGGAGAACTTTGTCTGTACTGTGCGTGCAACCATTTCCGCCGATCCCGTCCACTGCGCCCTCCGCGTCCGGGAAACGGGCGCACCTAGGGTAGAGGGGGGCGTCCCAGGTGAGGCAAGCCCTCCCTCGCCTGACCATCCCTGCGTCGGCACTGGGCCTGGTTCCCAGTTTTCATGCTAACGCTTCCCTGGATTTCTTGGGACGCTGCCATGGGTCTCAGCATAACCTTCCTGTGATTAGCCTGCGAGAAGCCCATACTCTTCTCCTACTGTCCAGAGTGGAGAGATTCTCAAGGATCCATTCGTTCACGATACTGAGACCCTGGTCTACAAGTAGGGGTGGGTGCTGTCATAAGGAGAGACATTGCGTTCTAGTACTACCCCGTCATCTTAGTCCATTCTCCTGGGTTCTCATGTAGGCACTGCAACGCCAGAATCTCCCTTGCTTGATTGGCAGATGCGCGAAGTCCTTGAGTGAGTTGGGGTTCGGAGTGTCAGTTCTCGCTGTTTGGTGGCACACTCGCCCGGTGCTTAACGCTTCTCCGGGTCGGTCTAAGCACTCGACGGGCCTTCCTGCCACTTAACAAGCCTTAGCTGATGTCTTCTGCGAGAAGAAAGCAAGCTGAGAAGTTGCCACCACATCGCCACATATGATCTGTCCTATGATCTTCTGCCCGGGTGTCTCCTCCATGTGGCAGGCGGTTTACCACCTGTCGGTACCTGAGACCTTGGTATGTATTCATATATCAAGGAGAATCTCCAGAAGGGGTTCATCCGCAAGTCCTCCTCTCCGCTGGGGCCGGTTTTTCTTCGTGGCTAAGATGAGACGGAAACCATTCGTCTTAGCATAGACTGATTGAGGCTCTAACTAGGTCACGGTTTAAAGGAACGCTATACCCATGACCTTGATTCTACTGTAACTCTTTTGACCGTCTAAGGGCGGGTGCCTAAGATCTTTACTAAATGGACATTGAGGGGTTATAACCTCATATCGGATATTGAGGGCGGGAATGGATAGACCGCTTTTTCAACACACCGCGACGGGACTTCGAGTACCTGGGTCGATGCCCTTCGGGCTCTGCAATGCCACGGCCCCAAGTTTCCAAGAATTAGTCTAATGACATCTTCCGGGACATCCCTGTACACCATGAGTGGGTGGAGTATATTGATGGCATTCTGTTTTCTCCCCCGACCTTGAGTCCCATCAAGTTCACTTACGAAAGGTCCTCAGAGTCTAAGGGCCAAACCACATTATGCAAAACTTGAGAAGTGCCAGTTTCATCAGCAGAGCCTACCATTCCTAGGCTACATAATTTCTGGACAAGGGCCATCCAGATGGGACCCAGCCCAAAGTTGTCTGCCAGTCCTACAATGGCCGCGACCCGTGGGTCTCCGCATATCAAAGATTCCTGAGGGTTCGCAACTATTATAGGCAATTTATACCAATTTTTCCTGCTGGTGTCTCCCATAGTGGGCTTTGTCCAAGAGGAGCCAATCCAAAGGCTCTGGCCACCAGCGGCTGAAGGATAGCACTTCTCTAAGTTAAAATTGTGCCTTCGCCTCTCTGCGCCGTATTTGCTCCTCTCGGCCAGATACGGAATCAATCATTTTTCCTCGTGGCCGACGGCCTCCTCGAGTGGGGGCCGGGGACGTACTCTCCAGAAAGGGCCCAAATGCAAAACCTCACTGCGGTGGTTTTTCTCTATAAGGGTTTTTCCTCTGATTTGAAAGGAATTACTCTATACGGCGACGGGAGGGAAATTATTTGGCCTATCAAGCTGGAAGAGTGGAAAGGTATTCTTGGAGGGGGCTCGTCACCCTGTCAGCAATTTATACCGAACATAAAAAAATCTGCTGTATCTCCAGAACTGGATCCAATCGCGTAAAATCCACGCTGGCTCGTTGGTCTCTCTTCTTTTTCCAGGTTTAATTTTCTCATTCATTTTCGCCTGCCGGCACGATATGTTCGAAGGCCGAATGCTCTCTCTTCCCGTGCTTCGGATGTGACGGGGGACTGAGTCCACTCCTCGGAACATTATCCCTCAGAATCGGGCTCATCTCTGCACGCTACCAGTGATCTACACGCATTACTCCCGACAAGGACATACGTCGTCCAGCTCTTCGGAAAAGAAAGAAGTTACTGTCATGGGGTCTTTGCTCCTGTATGGGCGGGGCACCCAGGAGTGCAAGAGGTCCTTGGCTCCCTCAATCTCTCGTTTTACTGGTGGCCGGGCCTTGCCCAGGATGTTCGTGAGTTCGTGAGTCCTGCGCTTTCCTGTGCCGGAAACAAGTCTCCCGTCTAATCCGGACAGGTTTGCATCCTTCCTTACTATCCCAGCACTGTCCGTGGACCCATGGTGGCCATGGGATTTTATCACGGAATCTCACTCCTTTTCCTCTGGCCAAAAACACCTTGGTGTGTGGTGACGACCGGTTGTCAAAGTTTTGTGTACCACTTTGTTCCTATGCCGGGTCTGCCCTCAGCCCCTCGCCCTTGCACAGGTCTATTTTTTTTATATTTTTTTTCGGCCACCTTTATTGGGCATGGGGCTCCATCAGGCACATAGTGTCGGACCGGGGAGCGGTTCAATTTCGTCTCTAGATTCTGGCGCATTCCTCTGCAAAAACTACAAATGAAACTGGACTTTTCTTCAGCTACCACCCCAGTCCATTGGGAGGCTAGAGTAGGGGGAGGTTTTTAAACCAGACCCTAGGTTGGCTATCTGCGCCCTACTTTGTCTCCAGCGCGCCAGGTGATTGGTCCAGCTTGTTTTTTTGCCCTGGGAAGAGATTGCCTATAAACTCATTGGACTATGCTGGTGCTGCTCCTTTCTTTATTGTTACGGGCTCCATCCCCGCCAACCCCCTCCCCTTTTCTGTGCACGGAGGTCCCTGCTGTGGAGGAGCTGGTCCTTGTGGACCTGTCAGCTTCTGGAAACAGACGCACCATTCGCTATCCAGTCTTCAGCTCGTACCAAGGACAAGATGGACAAAAGCGAAGGATCCTCCGCAACCTCTCGCCAGGTGACAAATGGTGTGTTTGTCGACTAAATATTACGTTTCAAGGTTCCCAGCTATAAGCTGGGGTCCCAGGTTCTGGGTCCATTCGAGGTGCTTCAGCGCATTAATCCCAGTAGCATACAAGCTTAGCCTTACCCCCACTATGAGGGGTCCGATCTCTTCCATGTTTCCCTGCTAAAACGGTCATCCTAAATCGCATTCTTGGGTTCTTGCTCTCCCACTCTGAGGCCGTTTTTTTTTACCCCCCCCCCCCCCACCACCCCGGGAAAAAATAATTTTTTTGTTTTTTCTTTACGGTAAAGGAGATTCTAGATATGAAGACGGTCAGAGGGAAGCGGTTTTTCTCATTGACTGGAAGGGGTTCGGCCGAAGAGAGGTCTGGGAGGCCAGGAGCAATATTCTGGATCGTGACATAATTTCAGTGGTTCCTCCAGGCCAGAAAGAGGGGAGGGCCGAAGGGGGGAGGGGTACTGTACAGGGTGGGCCCGCGACACCCGTGCCGGTCGCGGGCACCACCAGTGATCACGCCGACGAGCAGGTTCCGCCGACCCCCTCGCTGACGGGGCAATGGGCGCGCTCACTACCGCCGGCCTACGGCAGATCCCCTCTACATACCAGGGACGCGCCGCTCCTGTTGCTGTCTCTGCTCACGAGCGCACGCGTCCCGATATCTAAGGAGCGTGCGCGCGGCACTCTGTGAGATTTTAATGGGCCAGCTGCACCGGTAATTGGATATTTTGAGGGTCACTGCTTTATTTTAAGCCATGCCCCTTCCTGGGGCTGTGTTGCGGGATCTTTAGTGCATTTCAGCCTATAGTGAATGCGTTCCAAGACTTGTTCTGGACTTTCCGTGTACCGTACCATTAGCTTCCTTTCCTCGTCCACGCACTTGCGCCTGCCTGACCATTCTGCTGTCCCCGACTACGAGGACTGCCTGGCGGATTCTGCACCACGCTATACCTTGGCTGCCACGCAAGCAAGTGTCACGTCAAGGGGTAACGACTGAGTAGACTCCCGCCGCAGCATTGTCCATCCCGCTTTGCGGACGGGACGGGATCTGGTGGAAAACCCAGGGACCTACTTAGGAATCCGTGTTCCTGGCGTGGCTTACACCATCGCTTGCGGTGGTCCAGTGGATCCACCTTCTACGTCCAAGTCCGTGACAATGTACTTCACTAATACAGAGCAGTACAGGACATGTAATACCGCACTGTACTGTAGAGAGATGCTATTGACCTCTAATCATGCATGCACCTTCACTAATAATGTAAGAGCAGTACAGGGCTATGTAGTACACGCATGTTACTGTAGTGCAGACGCTATAGACCTCTAATCACTGCAATGCACCCTCCCTAATACATGTAAAGAGCAGTACAGGACATTGTAAGCACCACACTGTATGTAGGAGACGCTATAGAAATTTAATCTCACTGCATGCACCTCACTAATTACATGCAAGACAAGTTCAGGACATGTAGTTACGGCCATGTACTGTGGAGGCGTATAGACCTCTAATAACTGCACTGCACCTCACTATTTACAATGTAAGAGGTCAGTACAGAACATGTTTTACAACATACTGTTACTGTAGACAGGAGGTACTAACCAGCCAATTATGCATTGTAAGACAGTACAGGGACATGTGTACTGCAAATGTTCTGTTGAAGAGGCGTATATCACCAACCAATTTAATGCAGGCACTGTACTAGTACAGATGTAATATATTCATGTTAATTGGCTGGATCAGTGTCTTGGACATTGTGCCTTGAAACCAAACTCAACAGACAATGTCCTAGGAAAGACCATTGTTTGGTGCAAATAGTGTATCCTGAGGCCACTGTAAGACCAGTTCAGCCTGTTTGACCAGGACTTTAAATGAAACAGTAACATGCATCTTCTTCTAGCCCAAACCCCACTTAGCATACTGTACTTTGTTTGTGTCCTTTAAGTTCAATGAAGAAATGAACAGTAACTTAGCTCTGTTTCATCCAGCAAAAGATGGAAATACCCCTTAAAATGACTAAGTTTTCCAAATATAAAGAAAAAATTTAATTTCTGTCTGAAATTCTTAGGGCACTGTATGAAAATGTTAGGTCTAAATTTACTTTGTTGACCATATCAGCCAATCAGAGCGCCCCTTTAATTTTTCCAGCTCAGTATTTCAGTATATGAAATAAAAGGGGAGCTCTGATTGGTTGCTATGGGCAACAAAGTGAGTTTTAGACCAAGACCGTTTTCATACATGAGGCCCTTAGTGATATTCAGACTAGATCAACCTTAAAATAACCTTAAAGAGAACTTTAGACATCTCTTGATATGCATTTTTAGTAAATACTAGCATTTCCCATGAAATCACAATTCGGAAACATCCTTCCTTAGGGTATGTTCACACGGTATAATTGCAGGGCGTGTTTAGGCACCCAATTGCGCTGTAATACGCCTGAAATGTGCCCCACAATTATGATAATTCATGGTTCTCGCAGAGAGCTATGAATTACGTCTATCTTTCCCGATGTGTATAGAACGCGGGGTGAAAGAAGTGACTGGGAATGAAATTAATGGGGCCCCCAGTGCTTTAGAAGTACGCACTGGCCAACCAGACACCTGGCATAACTCAGAGTTACAGGAGCAGATGCCCCAGGATTATTATTTCACAGGGAACACAAATATTTGTCAGGAAATGTTCTTCAACTGCTGCAAATGTGTTATAACTTCATAGCTATTTACCATTAGGCAGAATTTCAGTAATTTTAAGAAATATCCATGCCATTAGTTCTCAGCATTATATTGGATTTAAAATTAAAAAAAAGTTTGTTTGTTTTTTCCCCAGACACAGCACCACAATTTTCCTTAGGTTGTTTTTGATATTGCAGCTCTTGAATGGGGCTGAGCTGCAGTACCAGAAAAAGCCCATACCGATGTATAACACTATTTCACACCCTTTTACCCCTGTAGGCAATTTTCCAATATAACACTATAATGTCAATTGTCAAGTATGGATAACAGCATTCAAATTCTAAGGAAAATCTACATATTGCAATTCATAGAAAGAGTGATCATACCTTCTTCTTCTACACATGAACCAATACACAGCAAGCACCATTGCCTCTATCGCCAGAAAAGCAGCTGCTGAGATGACTCCCACTTTCCATGGCTCAAGTCCCCCACTATCATTTTCTAAAAATGCACAGAAGAGAAAATTCACTGCAAGTTGCAACCAACAGTTTTATGACAAACATACTAAACAAGGAGAAGTATACAGAACCATTACATAAGCTATAGTTATAAATTTGACCATGGACTGTGTCTTGCATCACAGCTCATCACTATTCATGTGAACTGGACTTAGCTGTAATACAGGACCTGGCCCATGTATGAGCTTAGCTTTATCATGAAGAAACGGAAGAACCATCTTTTCTAGTCCTGAATATGGGCAGATCTGCTTCCAATTTTGGTATGCATATTATTGTGCATTAGTTGCAGATTTGCCTTCATTGACCTTAAAGGGAATGTATCATCAAAAATGAGTCATTGTTTAAGTCCCATTTTTATTTTAAACACATTTTTTAGGAATTTGTGTTTTTTTTTTATTAATTTTTATGTCAAGTTCAATATTTTTTAATAATTCTTAAGTCTTGCATTTTTCACTTTGGCCACTAGGCCTTATTTGCACTGTTTTAACAGCAGTAAGAGAGTTGCTTTACAGTAGCTTCATGCACATAGGAGACTTAAGACTGACTCAGTCCCATTCACTTCTATAGGAGAGTTTTCTAGTCATGCTCTGTGACCTGGGAAGAAGTCACTGTGCAGGGAGGTGAAAAGGTGAACTGTGACTATCTCCTCTTGTGACTGGTGGATCCTGTGTTATCTATTCACACTGGTGTCTCCTTTCAGTGTTTTTGACCCACTTTGTGCTGATAATGATTAGACAACTTAGAATCTTTCTCTACAGAACAGGAAGTGTCAGACTATTATTAGGCTTACTGGCCAAAGTGAAAACTGCAAAATTTAAGAATTATTAAAAAATATTGAAAGTGATATGGAAAATATAAAAAAAAATATAACCAAAAATTCTTAAAAAATGTGTTGAGCATAAAAATGTGATTTAAACAATAAGTCATTTTTGATTACACATTCCCTTTAATGAGAGAAGGAAAAATCCAATTCAAATAAATGTAGACAAATCTGCAGTAAAATCAGGAATCAATTTACAAACAAATCCACAACAAAATCCACAGCAGATCCGCCCTGTGTGAAGCTATCCTTAAATGGGTTGTCCACCTCCCCTTTTTTAATGTTCAATATGGAGTTAAAGGGGTTATCTCGCTACAAAGAATAGCTTTCAAATTGTAGGGAACACAAAATAAAGACATTTTCCAAATATATTGCTTTGTTCCTCTGTTTTCCCTAAGGAGATACAAGTGAATTTATGACCTCCCTGGCTATTTCAGTTCCCTCAGTAACCAACCTGTAAACAATTCTCCCCCTGCTGTTTGTTCTATGAGATAGCAGTGAGTAAGTCATCACACAGGTCAGGGCAGTGTCAGTGCAGCTGGGCAGTAAAAAGATTGATTTATGTAAAATAAACAGAACTGTAATTAGGGCTTTTGTTTGAGGGATCAGATAAGAAGTCCTGTTAGTAGTTTGAGAAGCTATTCTGATCTAATTAGCAACTGAAAGCACAATGGAGCACCAAGCTGTACAAGCATGGAGCTTATGCAAATTAGTCAATCTGAACCAGGAAGTGACAGAGTACTTCATTCATGCATCCTATGAAACTCTGTGGGGAGACAACTCCTTTAAGGCTGGAAGAAAATAAAAAAACAAAAAACAATATTTTTGAACTGCCATTTGTTCCAGCGATGCGCCTGCAGGTTCTCTCTGATAGTCCATTGTTGTCTTCCGGCCTTAGCCCAACGGAACGTCAGCACTGCAACCTCTGATTGGCTACAGTAGTCACATGACACTGCCTGATATCACCATTTGGAAGTCAAAGCTGTGAACTGTGATGTGTCATGTAACTGCTGCAGCCAATTATCAGCTGCAGTGGTGACGTTCCATTTATCCAAAGCTAGAAGACAACAAAAGACTAGGGGAGAGGACTGGCAGGCACATTGTCACAACAAATGGAAGTTCAAAGAAGAGTATAGTCAGTGACACTGTTTATCCAAGTAAACATACCCCTCCCCCTCCCAAATTGCAAACCCTTCCTTAAAGTGGTTGCCTAATTTTGAAAACCCATTTTTATATACTACCTCCAAAAATACAAAATTATCTCAAAAGGATTCTAACAACATACATTATTTTCCAACAAAAAATCCTCATTAAAACTTAACTTTTATTACTCAAATACACCTAATATCAAATAAATGGAATGGACAAAAAAACGCTATATGAAGTAACACTAATCTCAACCCTTAGTGGAGAACCTGCCCCGTAAGGACGACCCCGCAAATCTGGCACCTATCTCACCCTACCTTCTCAACAAATAGAGAGGCGGCTTCTTAAATAACTGCCAAAATAATTACTAAAGAGTAGATCCATCTATCAAATAAAACCACCTCACCATCTGGGGAAAACCACCTCAGTCTATTGGGTCCTGTGTGATCCATTTAGGAGCACCTATCCTTGCTTAGTGGACCAGAACATCATGTCTGGTCCTGTTGCCGGTTCTGTGAGTAGATAGTTAATTTGATACGTTTTTTTGTTTTGCTTGAAAAGTTATTACCCCACTGAGGAGTCTGATTGTTTGACGAAACGCGTCTGAGGTTGGGTTTGATTTATTTGATAGATTTATCTACTCTTTAGTAATTATTCTGGCAGTTATTTAAGAAGCTGCCTCTCTATTTGTTGAGAAGGTAGGGTGAGATAGGTGCCACATTTGCGGGGTCGTAATTACGGGGCGGGTTCTTCGCTAAGGGGTGAGGTTAGGGTTACTTCATATAGCGGTTTTTTGTCCTTTCCATTTATTTGATATTAGGTGTATTTGAGTAATAAAAGTTAAGTTTTAATGACCATTTTTATATACCCTGAATCTTGAATTTATAGAGGAGCTTTAGGATTTTCGTGATTTACCCAAAGTGGATAGTGGTTACAAAGAGTGTTTCTATGTCTCTCTCTATGGAGAACCTGCATTACAAATATAGTTTATTCATTTATAAGGTAATACTTATTGCTTTATTTTTCCCTGTGGTGGCGCTATAGGAAAATTGCAACTGAACGCTGGGGGTCACAGCATAACGACTTCACAATCAGCTATTATTAGGGGAACTTTCTAATGGGAGGGATTTCCCAAAGTGGAGAACCCTTTTAATCCATGGTGCTCAAGATCAGTGCTAAATGACTGAATTCTAACAGGGAACGTATAAGGATGTGTGATTACTGTTGTATTAGCCCAGAGATACTTAATTGAAAAAGTTGTCCATCTTAGTTTGTTTTTTTATTTTTATCATATCAGTGCTCATTTAAAATAAAACAAGTTGTGCTCACCTCTCCCCACACCTAGATTCAGCGCCGTTTTCACTTTTTATTGGTCTTTTGTTTTTTCTTGCTTCTTCTGAATGGGGACATGTGCTAGTGCCTGACATCACTGTTCAGACAGCTCAGTTCTGACTTCAGGCAGTGGCTCATGACCTCTGCAGCCAATCAGCAGTTGCAGCAGGGACGTCCCTGTTCAGAAGAAGCAAGATGTCTTGGTCCATGTTGCGGTCCCTGCTCCAAACCACGGACGTGCCTGTGTTTCATTTGCAGCCCCTGTCCCCTCAGCTTGTGTGTACTCACCTGTCCTCGCTCCTGCTCCAGTCCTCACCTGGGAACACACGCACCGGCTCGCTGAGATTAAAAAGACATACACTAATTACCTGGCCAATTACCTTTCATCACCAATGACTTAAGGAACTTTCTGCCTGTGCTCTGGGTAAGTTTGTTGATGTTCCCACATTGACTGCACTGACCTCTGCTTGCGGCAGGTTCCGGTGAGGATCGGGGACCCCTTAGACTCTGCTCCCTGGCGTAGTCTGTATCTACACCATCGCTCTTGGTGACCAAGAGGATCCCCACATATCCGTCTTCCACCATTACACAAGAAGAAAACAAAAGACCAACGGTGAGTGAGGATGGCGCAGTGCTGGAATTGAGTTGAGGGGAGAGGGGAGAATTACTTTTTAATATTTTAAATTGGCACTAGTATGATAAAAATAATTTAAAAAAATTAGGTGGATAACTCCTTTAATAAAGCAATAGAACAGAGCTTAGAAAAATGTTGCCTTATTACCAGTGTTGGGTCCTATTGCACTAAACTCCGTGAGAAACATTAATTTTGAATGTTGAGAGATATCTTATATTTTACATGGATCATTTCTTTACAAGACTAGTTTAATCTGCAATGCAACCAACTCCTGTTTTCACCACTTATTACAGATTGACTTCATCTGTTTCTAACCCATGCGTTAATTTCCCTAGATCTATAACATTTCATGACTAAGCGTTTTGAGCATTGCTACTGAAAGCAGAATAAAATGAGAATGTAAGAATGAAGAAAAAGTTGAATAATGTTACCTGAACATTCAAATAAGGTTTCCATAATATATTAGAAACAATCTTCATGAATTCTACCTCTTTTATCTCTGTCTTACCATTGTTTTCTGATGTTTCTTCTATGAAAGCCTGTGTTTCCTCATAAGGTGTGGCTGGTGACTCAGTAATCACCGGCTCCACTGAGGCTGAAGGCACATCCTTGATGATATCTTCAATTTCTGGTGACGTTGTTCTCTCATTGATGCTGAAGAGGCTGTCATCATTATCATCATTTTCAGGAAAAATATCATTTATGCTATTAGTCTGTTCGCTGGTATCCAAAATCTCTGAGTTAGCACTTTGTGGCACTTGAGGAATAGATGAGGTCTCAGGTTGGTGTGAAAAAGGAGACAAATTGCTGTCGGGAAGATCAAGTCGGGGGCCTACAAGAATTTAACGCATAGTGGTTAATGAGCAAATACTATCACATACATGTTTAGAAAGTAGGATTTACAATGGTAAATGGACACCACAAGTCAAGATTTCATATCTTCATCCTTAATATTTATTTTTTTTTTTTTATTCTGATTTCATTTTGTTTTATTTTACGTGATTTATTTATCTATGTTACCTTTCTGCCAAATATCAAGTGAATGGAAACCCATATGACAAACTTTTACTAATAAATTGAGCTGTGTCAGTTTATTTAAAGGTGTTTTGCCATGCAGTAAAATCCCCTTCTGAGGTCGGCTTGTAATATTCTATGAGCTGGCCTCAGAGAATTGGGAGAGGTTTGCACTGGTGCAGTTTCCCCCATTCCTTTCTATAGCAGTTCTGAATATAGATTTATGGCTATATTCAGAGCTCCCATAGACATTAATGGCATGCTACCAGACAGCCTCCAAAAGGGATTTTGCTTCATGGCAAAAACCCATTAAGAAACATTGATTGTGTAGCACATAAAGTAGTGTATATTTCTCACAATGAAAAGCCATGAGGTATATAAAACGTCAATCTTCTTGAACTTTAAGGTAACAACATATGAACATCAGTACATAGAGCATGCCACGGACCTTGGACTTGAAAAATATAAATCCAGAAATCTTGTCTATAAATTGAAGCTGTGAAGCTTTCAGCCAGACCATAATCCAAGAATCAATAGGTCTGGCTCAGAAGTTTTAATTGTGTGGGAAACCCACAGATATTATTGTGTTGTTAATGGGTCCTTAATAAAATCTGTGGGTTTCCCACACAATTAAGACCCTGAGAAAATTTGTAAAAATTCTGAGCCAGACCTATTGTATCTTCACAGCTTCAATTTATAGACAAGATTTCTGGATTTTTCAATGACGTTACATTTTTCAAGTCCTCTGTACGTGGTATGCTCTATGCACTGATGTTCATATGTTGTTTCAGATATAAAATGTATTATTGTTACCTCTATGACCTAAATAAGCATATTTACAAGCATCCACTTACATATGTACAGATGTAGTTCTGCTTAGAAATGAGAAGTAACTACAACTTTGATAAAGGGGTTTTCTCACCATGCTGTGAGCCCCACTCAGAGCCACATCCAGCTTCAGACTCAAACTTCCTGGCTAGGCTGTGGGTGGTTCTATAGCAGTAATTGACATATCAGCTCTGCTAGTCCTAGCTATTCCTGTTACAGTGATATAAGTGCAGGAGATTTATAATTTGTACTTGCACAAGACTAAGTTCTAAGAGCTTGTCCCCATGGCACGGGTTTTCACCCGGTTTTTCAGACGGTTTTCGGTTTTGAAATCAGTCTGCAAAATAGGTGAAAACTTTTAAAATGGGCCTCTATGGAAAACCCGCGCTGCGGTCTCCACTGGCGGCCTGAAAAACATAGAACATGTTCATTCTTCCAACCAGTTTTCGGACGGAAAATGAGCATGTCTATGTGAAGGGGGAGGGCTTTTCTCCGCTAATCGCGGAAAAAGCCGTCCCCCTGTGTGCACGGCACTGAAAACAGTGCAAATACTGGTTGGATAAACCGACCGGTATTTGTACTGTGCCATGGGGACGCGGCCTGAGAGTGAAAACTTGTCAATAACAATCTGCTGTGCTGGAGATAAGACTCAATAGGAAGTGATTCACCGTGCATGAAGGGGCTGCTATAGCAATCAGAGCAGAGAGAGAGCAGAGAGAAGTGGTGGGTAACCTAAATAAACTTATGTACATTAGCAGTCAATACAACCTTTATATCCTGAATAGCACAAACTCAAAAGAGCAATGTATTTAGCAATAGTCTTCAGTTACCTTTCCCTACATGTTAAAAGCTTATCATTGTGGTGAGAAAACTCCTTTGAGTCTAGGCAATTGTCTATAAGCTAAAGAAGCTAGCATTCAGGCTTAGGGTTAAACAATGGATTTTAGTGAGGAATTTGGCATGGATTCCACATTAAAATCCTTGTGTTATCGAGCTGCCATTCATTTGAATTGCCAGTCTGTGCCGTATTTCACACAGTTAACTACAGCACAAATTTTTTATACCGGAAAAAAATAAATGGACATGTCCATTATTTTGAACAGATCCTAATCATGTTCTTCTCTGGCAGGAGTGGTGTGGGTCCAAATCATAGGTAAATACCACCTTTGCAAAGTAAGAACCCTCAGCAGAAAGCAGAAGCATCATCAAAGCAGTACACATCAGATTATTCTGACTGGAAAAGTCTGATGTGTGAACATAACCTAATAGAGGGTATGACACATTTCCCCACACTGATACATTGCAGTAATCTAGTAAGGCACATAAATTTGTTTATTTATGTATGCAACTCACAGACTATTACATAAGGTACCGATCCACCTTGAATAGCTGTTGGCCAATTGCTCATTCAGATAGCAGTTATTCCTCCTGTTTCCCCCACAAAATGCACACTCAGCCGAGGATAGAAACCC
Source organism: Phyllomedusa bahiana (assembly GCA_025379985.1). Classification (NCBI taxonomy): domain Eukaryota; kingdom Metazoa; phylum Chordata; class Amphibia; order Anura; family Hylidae; genus Phyllomedusa; species Phyllomedusa bahiana. The sequence goes on along the minus strand of JAODAL010028051.1, from coordinate 38,559 downwards.
TCTGCCAGACTTGGCTTGTCTCTATGAAGAACTGGATTGGGGCATTAAACTACAACATGCATGTTCTTCTTTCCCAAACACCATTTGTTTGATGTGTAATAGTGTTGATCGAAAGTTAAGTTCTAGTACAACTTTTCGAATTTTTAGAACTCGAACCGAACATTTTACTGTTCATCCGAGTAAAGTTCTAGTTCTATTTGGACACGCCATTTTCAGTTTTGTTTTCAGCGGCTTTCTGCTCTTTTGGCGGCCTTCAATCACCTTTCTGCACTTTTGGCGGCCATCCAATCACCTTTCTGCACTTTCCCGGCCCTCCAATCAGTGCAGAGCACAGAGAAGTGTCAAATACGTCATCGTTGAGGGTGTAGGGCTCTCATTGGCTGCTAAAAGCACATGACCATGTTATATATATATTTCACTGTGTTGCCTTGTGAACGCCATTTTCAGCTCACTCTCTGTACTGTACAGACTACTCTTAGTTAGATAGCATTTTCCTCTCTATAGACATCAATAGTTAGGGAGTTTGATATTGCTGGCAGCATCTCTCCCACACCCAGAAACTTTTATTTGGTGACATTTGCAGGCTCACATAACGCCTACCTCTCATATACATGGATAAATATTCTACAGAGTGCTTGGATTTGCTAAATCAGTGTCCAAAAGTTCAGTTTTTGCAGTTTTGGGGGTTCAGTAATTGTATAACACACTGTCTCCAAATCTCCTATGTCTGAAAGGGGCTTTTGGGCCCCTCAGGATGCAGGGCCCCATAACAGCTGCTACCGCTCTCCCTTCTATAGCTACGCCCCTGCTTGCAAGCTGTCCTCATCTTTTCAGTTGCATTGAAAGGAAGGAAGTATTCTTAAAAGTTTTTTCCCCCCTCCCCATAATTTTTGGGGGATAAAACCCCTCCTTGGCCCTTTCTTTGAAAAAAATGGGGGGGGGAAAAAATTTAAAAATTTTTTTCCCCCCAAAACCCTTTTGTTTAGGAAAAGGTTTTTTGCAAAAAGTTAAGCCCAAAACCGAAAAAACCAACCCAAACATTTTTTTCCAAAAAATTTAGTTTTTTTTGGGAAGCCAAATTTTTTGGTTTTCCACCCTTTTCTTTTGGCGCTTCCTACCTTTCCCCCCTTTTGGGGGCCCCCCCTGTTTTTTGGGGCCCCAAACTTGGGGGGCCCGGGAAATTAAACCCACCGGGGGGGGGCTCCATCTGCAAAATCCCCATACCTTTAAAACACGATGTTGTCGCCAATTTCGCTGCCTTTGTAAAAAAGTCTTATTTTGGTTTCCTTTTTAAATGAATAAAAATTTTGGGAGGTTTAAAAGGGGCCAATTAACCCGGGGAAAATTTTAATTTGGGACTTGCGGGCTAAAATACCCAAACCCCATCTGGATAAAACCCCAAAAAAGGCGGATTTTTTCCCAAAAAATTTTTTTGATTTTTGGGAAAAAAATTTTTGAATAAATTTTTAAAATTTAAATTCTAAAGGGGATTTTTGGGTCTGGCCTAAAACCCAAAACCCGGTCTTCCCCCAAATCCCCCCTGTTTTAACGGGTCCTTTTTTTATTACCTTTAAAAGGGGAAAATTTTTCCTCTCCATTTTTTCGAAAAATTAAAATTTTTCCAAAAGGGGGGTTTTCCGTTCCCTTTTTTTTGGGGGAATCCCTTCCCTTTTTTAAAAATTAATTAAAAAAAATTTCCCCCAATTTTTTTAATTATTGGTAGAATTTTGGGCCAACCCCTTTCCATGGGTTTAAGGGAAAAAATTAATTACTATTAATTTTGGAAAAATAAAACCCCCCTTTTTGGGGGTTTTTTCGAGGGGTTTTAACCCCGGTTTTACCCGACCGCAGAGCAAAAAAATTTACTCCAAAAGGGGATGGTGCCTTTTTTTTTGAACTAATTTTAAAATCCATGGAAAAAAGGGGGTTATTAATTTTAAAATCCAAGGGAAGGGGGAAAAATCGGGGGGCCCCAACACGGGGGCGCCCCCGGGTTAAATCCATATTTTTTCCAACCAAAAATTTTTTAAAAACCTTTAAAAAGGGCATTTAAAAGCGGGGTATCTTAAATATTTTTTGAAAGTTTTCCCCTTTTTTAATTTTTAATTTTTTTCAAATTTGTAGCCCCCAAAAAAATTTTTTTAAAATTAAAAATTTAACCAGGGTTTACTTTTAAATTTTAAAGAAAGAGAATATTAAGGGGGCCGGGTTTCCCTTATTTTTTTCAAAAAACAATTTTGGATTCCGAAAAAAATTTTATTTTAAAGGTAAAAGGGGAAAAAAGGGCCGGGGGAATTTCCGGGGAAGGAAGGGGTTTTTAAAATGATCCCTTTTTCCTTTAAAGTTTTGCCCATAAATTTGGGTTACGGTTTAAAAAGGGGGGGGTTTTAACTATAAGGGAAGGTTTTAAAAAAAACCCCCCTTTTGTTGAGTGTTTTACCCCCTTAAAAATAAATTTTTTGCCCTTATTTGAAAAGAAAAAAAATTAAGAGGGAATAAACCAAAAAACCCCCAAAAAACGATCCACTTTGGCCATGGAGGTTTAATTCAAAATAAGTTAAATTTCTTTTAAAAAACCCCATAAATTTAAAACCCAAAAACCTTGTGCAATTTTTTTTTTGCTTTAAAAAAACAATTTTAAATTTGGGGTTTTGTTTTAGATTGTTAATTTGGAAAAAAATGAATTTGATAAAGTTTTTTCCGGGAAGGGGAAAAAAAAAAAAAACACCCCAAATTTGTTAAACCCCAAAAAATTTCCTTTGGTTTTTTTAATAGAAAAAAAATGGTCTTTTAAAAAATTTTTAAAGCTTTTTTTTTCAAAAATTATCAGAAAGGTAAAAAAAATTTTTTTTAAATTTTATTGAACAAATTTCCCATAATTGTCCGTATGCTTTAAAAAATTTTGGGGGTTTAAAATTGTTTAATAAAACCCTAAAAAAAATTTTAAACTGGCGTTTCAAACTCATTTGAAAAAAGAAAAATGGTTTGAAAAAAAAAATTTTTTTCCCCAAAAATTTAAAAAACCCCCAAAAAAAAAAAAAAAAAAAAAACCCCAAAAAATTTTAAAAAAAAAAATAAAAAAAAAAAAAATTTTTTTTACTTTTTTTTTGGGGGGGGGGTTTTGGGCCCTTTTTAAGGTTTCCCCCCCAGGGGGTTTTGGCCTTTTCCCCAACAAGGTGGAATGGCCAGGGGGGGGTTTTTGGGCCCCGGTTTCCAAAAAACCCCGTCCCAAGGGTTGGGGTTGCCGGGGGGCCCCGGGTCCCCTTTTCCCCGGGGCCCCCCCGGGGGGTTGGCAAGGTCCCCTTGAAAAAGACCCAAATTGTTGGGGAAGGAAAACTTTAGAGGGGGGGTTTGAGGGAGTAGGGGGATCCCAAATAGCAGGGGGCCAAAAGGGCCTTGGGGAAAACCGGGCCAAGACCAAAGGGGGGGCTTTTACCATTTTTTCCCCCCCCCCCAAAATCCAAAGGGGGTGGCCCAAATTTGGGAAGCGGGGGCCCCCGAGGGGGGGCCCCCTAGGGGGTGGGGGGGGGGTTCCCCGGGGGGGCCCCCAAAACCCCCCCCCCGAGCAGGGGCAGGAACCCCCCCTGGGGAGCCCCGCGGCCCCCGGTTTAAGTAAAATTCGGGTAAAACCCGGGTGTAAAGGGGCCCCCCCTTTTTTCCCCACTTAAGGGGGACTTCCCTCCCCTTTTTGGGGAAAAAAAGGGGGGGGGGAAAACCGAAAGGGTCAACATTTTTTTTTGGGAAATGGGCCTTTGGGGATCCCCCGACGGGGAAAAAACCTTTACTAACCCCCCCCCAAAAAGGCCCCTTCCCCGATTTCCCCTGAATGGGAAACCGGGGGAAAAAAAAAAAATTTTAATAAAAATTTAAAAAAAATTTTAAAAAGTTTTTTTCCCAAGGGAAATTTCAAAATTGAAACCAAATTTTAAAAAATTTCCTATTTCGTTGGTTTTAAAATAAAAATTTTCTTTTTTAAAAACCCATTTTTTTTCAATTTAAAAAGGCCCCCCTTTTTGAAGGGCTAAAAAAATGAAATTAGAAACAAGGAAAACAGGGGTTTTTTCCCCCCAAAAGGTTCACCCCAAAAAACAAAAAGGGGATTAACGGCCCCTTAGGAAAAACCCATTTTAAAGTAGGGCCCTCTCTTCCTAGAAAAAAAAACCGGAACCCCCCCGGGAAAAGGGGTTTTTTTTGGGAGGGGCCCCCAGGGGGGGAAAAAACGTTGGGCCCCAAAAAGTGCCCAGTGGGCCCCCCAAAAAAACTCAAAAAAAAATTAAAGGGGGCAAAACCCAAGAGAAACCCGGGGGACCCCCCACGTTTTTTGGGGGCCCCCAAAAAAGGGGTTTGTTTACTTGGGGCAGACCCCCTTTAGGGGAGCCCCAAATTTGGGATTTTTGTTTAATTGCTTTTTTAAAAAAAATGATTTTTTAACCAAAAACGGCCAAAAAACCAAGACGATAAAAAGCCAAAAGGGCCTCTATTTTTGGTTTTTACCCCCCCTTAATTTTCCCTTTGGGGGAAAAATTTTTTTTGACCGGGGGTGTTATAAAAGTTAATTGGTTAAAAATTTTTCCTTTAAAAGTCCCAAGGATGGAATTTTTGGGGCTTCCAATTTTATTTGAGTTTTTATTTTCCATGACAGGGGGGAAATTGGCCCCCTTAACGGGTATTATGGTCGAAGGTTGTTTAAAAGGAACCTTTAAACCTAGGGGAAAGAAAACCTTTTTTCCCCCAAAAAGGGTTGAGGAAAAATTCCCCAAAACGTCAAATGGGATACGGCACCTTAGGGAAAAAATTAGGTTAAAAAGCCCGAAAAAAATAAAAGACCAACACCCTTCTTGTACACAAAATTAAATTTTCCCCCCACCACAAAAAAAAAGTGGGGAAAAAATATAGGAAACCATTATTTTATAAGACAAAAAAAATTTTCCAAGAAAACAAAACCTCTGACCCCAATTTTTAAAAAAGTGCCGGAAAAAAAAGTCCAAAACCCCATTTTATTTCCTTTTAATTGATTTAAATGTTCCCGCTGACCCCAAACCCCCTGCCCCCCAATTAAAAGTCCGGAAAAAGGAGTCTTTCAACCCCCATTTTAGTTTTTATTTTAATCCCCCCGGGGCCACAGCAGAGCCCCAAAACCTGCAACCCCAGATTAAAAGGGGGAAAAAAGGGGTCCCCCCAAAAATTTTTAAAATAAATTTCCCCCTTCCTTTTCCTTGCCCCCTTTTGGGGAAATTGGATTGGGTTTTGGTTTTGGGTTCCCCTTTTCCCCCTGCTTTTTTTCATTTTTTAATTTTTAAAAATTTTAAATTGTCCCCCTTTTTGCCCTTCCTCTCCTTTTCCCTAAAAAACCTTTTTGTCAATTTTTCTGTACCCCCTTGACAATTCGGGGAAATTTTTTTTTACCAAATTTTTGTTTTTAAGTTTTTTTAGAAAAATTTAAAAAAAATTTTTTTTGGGGGGTTTTTAAAAATGTTTTCCTTTTTTTTTTGTTTTTAAAGGGGTTTTCTTTTTTTCTTTTTCTGAAAAAAAAGTCATTTCAAAAAACCCCCTAAAATTCCAAAGCTACCTTAGCCACTTTTTGGGCAATTGGAAGAACAAATTTTTGTTAGAAACAAATTTTTTTTTTAATTAGGCCAAAATAACTCATGTCAAGCAAAAAAGCCCCCAAAAATTAAAGCTGACCCTTGAGCCATTTGGACTTTTGGAAGAACAAAAGTCTGTTAGAAACAACATTTTTTTTTTTTAATAGACCTGTAGTTATGCTGTCACACAAAATCCCCCCAAAAAAATTTAAAGCTGACCCTTGAGCCACTTTGGACAATTGAACAAATTCGTTTAAAAAAAATTTTTTTTTTTATAAAAGGACCTTAGTATTGCTGCATTTCAAAGCGCAGGGACCCAAAAAAATTATAAAAATGATTCCAGCACTGTTAAAAATTGTGAGGGGGGGAAATTTCCCCTTAGAAGCCACATTTCTGTTCCAAAGGACCCGAAATTTTGCGTACCACGCAACTGGGGCCCCAAAAAAAAATTTTTAAAAAATACTTTCCAGCCACTATTAAAAAAAGGGGAGGAGAAATGCCCCTTAAAGCCACATTCTGTTCCAAAGGACCCCGATTTTTGCTGTATCCACAGCAACATGACCCCAAAAAATTTAAATATGACTTCCAGCCCTTTTTAAAAATTTTGGGGGGAAACCACTTTAAAAACATTTTTTTGTTCCAAAGGCCTAATTTTAGCTGTATCTCACCCCGCAACATGACCTCAAAACCATTTAACAATGCGAAAACTTCTAAAATAAAAAGTGAGTAAATGGAATACGGTGTTTTCATGAAAACCCTTTCTTCATTTACAGTTTCCTCAACAAAAACCCGCAAAATGACTGTTGGGAAAAAAAGAATAAAAATTGCGTAAGAAATGATCATTTTTTAAAAAAAGTTTTCAAAAGGACCATTCTGTTTGAAGGGAATGGGAGTTTTGCCGGGAACTAATCGGGACCCGGGAAAATTTGGGGCACAACATCTCAGAGATCCATGCCGATTTTATCTTTTTATGAAAGCAAACGTCCACTTTTTCGGGAAAACCCGATGCTTTGTCTGTAATGACTCCCCCAGCTGTGTGAAGGCCGCTGAAAAATTACGCTCTCTGGGGCAGGACAACACCTCTATGGCGTGGCGGCGAGCTCGGGCCTTTTGTCCTTTTTTGGGTACCCGAAGTCTATTGGGTCCGGGAAACATCCAAAAAAATTTGGGGTTTTTGGAGCAGATAGCGTGCCCCCTGATCTTAAGTGGTCTCGGGTTTGGATGTTTTCCCTGGGATTGCATGCGTTGGGGAGGTGGGAAAAAAGATTTTCCAGAGGGCACCCCTTAGGTTCTGCAACCTTTCCCCGCTGCTGCGCTGCCGCTACGGGCTACTTGGCACTTTACTGCTGTCACGTCGCTGATGTTGTTCCACCGGGTGACATTTGGGGAACGTGAAGCGACACAAAAAGATTCTCCCATTGTTTAATCGCAAGGTCTCCATTTCCCCAAATTTTTCTTTTATTTTTGGGGGGTGGAAGGAAAGTGCTGATTTTGTTTTGAACGGGGATCCAAGGGTGGCCCCCCGTAATTTGTTATTTTGAGGCTTTTTGCGGGATCAGTTGGAGGAAAAACATCCAAACACTCATGTGAGAGATGGAGCCTTGTTTTTCCCAACCTCTGGGTCGAGGGGCACTAGCAAACTGATCTTCCTCATCTTCCCCCCCCGCCTAAAAATTCGCGCCCAAAACCCCTTTCCAAGGGCGGGAGTCGGTAACTCGGGGTTAGAATACCTCCCCCTCCTCCCCCGCGCCCCGGCACGCTTCAAAACCCCCTGACTTGCCCGAGATGATTCCCCGAGAATGATCCCACCTTGATTTGCCCTTGGACCCGAACCCCCTGCCTAATGAAGACCGATGAAATTTTGGAAAAATGTCGGGCCTTTTGGATTTGACAGAGAAAGGTCCGGGCAAACGTGTCCTCTTCCTTTCCCGTCGTGGCGGGACCTGTTGTTTTAGAGTGTCCAACGATCTTCCAAAACAAGATCCCACAATGTTCATTCTGACAAGGGCATTTTCCGCACTGACCATTTTTGGGGGCTTCTTCAAAAGGGTGGTTGAGGCTCTTTCACCTGCCTCCCTTGGTGGGCTTTAACACCCGAGGGCCGCAACCCCCACTGGCCTTGTTCAAAGGCATTGGTGCCCCCAACCCCGTTTTTATGCCCCCCCCCGGGATTTCGGGGGGAAAAGGGGGCCCCGGGGGAAAAGGGGCGGGGGGGTGGCGAACTTAAACTTCGAGCCTTCTTTTGCAGGCAGTCCAGACCGGGTAGTCTTTTTGAAATTTTTGGGGCAAAGGTTCATGACTGTGCCCGGGGGGTGTGCTCCGCCTACCGATCTTAAGGGGGGGGGCCAGATTTCGCCCTTATCGCCCCCAACCACCTTGCCCGGCACAAGGTTCTTGGCACCCCGCCCAGCGCCGGTCCGTTGCGGAGACCACCACAGCTTGACGTGTGTGGACGGGCCAAGAAGATTTAATTTCAACACGGGTTTGGGGTTTTCAGGGCACGTGATGCCACCAGAGGACCTTTGGGGGGAAAGAAAACCGCCCATCCCTGCATTTTTTTAAGAGGTGCGCCGAGCCGGGAGCCACCGTCCCCCCAAAATCCACCCAGCTACCCAGTGAGCTTACAGAGATATAGGGCCCCTTGGCCGTGCTTTTAGTCCCTTTGGGGGGGTCGAGTTTTGGCCCCGATCAGACAAGCCTTGAAATTTTAAGACACGGGGGGGCAGGGAGGGGCGGCTTTCTGGAAAAAAAAGCTGCGGCAAGGTATTGGGGGCAGGCAAGGGGATGGGGGAAACCCCATCTGTTCCCCCAACGGAAAGGACCAAATTTTTCCAAACCAAAAACTGGCAATGCCCACATTTTTTTGGCTTGGGATGGTTTGGGTTAAAGTGTTTCTTTGTCCCAAACTGGAAGACAGAAGGGTGGGTGCTGACTGGGCCCCTGTAGGGGTGCAGGGCGTCAAAATGGGGGAAGGAAAGGGGTAGGATGGGTTCTGGTGGGTGCTGGTGGTTCCGGGACGGGTGGGGCGAAGCGGAGGCTGAAACCCCGATCTGACTCTGAGAGACATGGGCTGAGGAACGTTGGGGGGGTGGCGGGGGAGGAGCGGAGGGGCAGGGGTTGACAGTGGTTTGGGGGCCCCGCGGTCGGCCTTTTTTGGCCCAAATGTTCCCCCATTTCAAATCATGCATCCGCATGTGACTAGCATTTGGGGGTGGTTTTCCACCTAAGGTTCTTGCCTTTACTTTTGGTTTTCGGCAAAGGCGGATATGCATCGCTGGGTGAATTGAGGCTTCTCAAAGAAAACCCAGGCTTGAGAGGTCCCTGGACCTTTGGGGGCGATAAGGAGGAGGGGGTTTCGTGAAGTGGGTGGCGGGAAACTATAGCGGGCTTCTGCAAACCGCCCTCTCCTTTTTAGGCGAAAACCTTCTGCACTACCCATCTCTTCCTCCTCTCCAGTGATAAGCGCTCCAAGCAAATTTTGTGAAAAGACCCGTTGGAAACCGAAATGTCTCATCATTACATCAACAAGGTGACTTCGCCGTCCTGACATTCTGCACCAGGGCTGCGGGCAAAAGCAAAAGGGGGCTGCAAGGCTTCGACCGCCCCGGGGTTTTTGCCATTGACCGGCTTCCTTTCCCCTCTGATGGATCAGTAAAAATGGGGTAGAGCAGAGAAAATATCCTCTTTGGGCCCCTTGATCTTTTAAATGCCTTTGACCCCAATGCATTTTTTCATCAAAGAGGTTTCAAAAAAGGATTATTACAGTGGTGGGTCCCCGAGTTGACATTTGGGCTTTTCTTCATGTTGGCGGAGTTTTGATTTTTGATGAGACATTTGGGCCGTGGGGGTTGGGGGGACGAGGAGGTAAAAATGTGGGATTTCAGGTTGCATTAAAAAGAAGGCAGATTTGGGACCGTTCGTTACTGGGATTCACAGGGCCCTGACCCACGATGACAGGCCTGACGGTCCCTGCAACTACTTTTGGGCAGCGTGTTGTCGCCCCGATGGAAGGCCCTTCTCTCTCCTTTAACCTCCATGTCCCCCCCCCTTTTTCTCGGGTTACCACCTGAATTTCGCTCCATGTTTGAAAATTTTAAAAAGAAAAGGGTTTTGGGAAAGTTTTTTGGGAAAATTTTTTTCTTATTAAAAGAGGCAAATTTCCCCAAGCTATTCTTTAAAAAAACCCTAAATCTTAAACAAAATTTGCTTGGTTCCCAAATTTTAACTCCCCAAGTAGATCATTTAAAAAAATTTTGACTGGGGCCAAAAAAAAATGAAAAACACCTGTCCCTGAAAAAGGTTTTAAGATATTAAAAGGTTTTTTTGGGACCTTTTCAATTCAAATGTGTGACTAAAAAATGCCCCCGAATTTCAAAATTTTTAATGCCCCCCGTATACAAAAACAAAGCTGTTTTCCGGGGGCCAAAGTAAAAAACACGTATCTGAAAAGTATTTGGATAATTAAAAGGTATTTTTGGGGACCTATCATTCACCTGGGTGATACAAAATTGCTGTATTCAAAAATTTTAATGCAAAAGGTCTTAACAAAGCTGGTGCGCAAAGTGAAAAAAACACGTAAACTTAATGTACGGATTTAAAAAAAAGGATTTTTTTGGACATCAATTTACCTTGGTAATACACATTTTCGGATTTTAAATTTAACTGCAGGTGGCTTATCAACAAATTGGATGGGCAAAAGGCAAAAAACACTATCTGTAATGTTTGGATAATAAAAGTATTTTTTGGGGACCTTTCAATTACCTTGGTACTACAAAAATTGCTGAAATTTACATTTAAGTGCAAGGGGGCCCCAATGAACAAAACTGTATGCGCCCAAAATGAAAAAAACACTTCTGAATGTATTGGTAATAAAAGTTTTTTTGGCACCTATCAATTACTTTGGGGAACTACAAATTGCTGGATTCAAAAAAAAAAACTGAAGGGGGGCTATCAACAAATCTGGACGGGGAAAAATCAAAAAACATTTTAATGTATTCGGATAATAAAAGGTTTTTTTTTTGGCCCTTCATTTACCTGTGGGCTACAAAATTGCTGTTTCACATTTTAATTTCAAGGTGCCTCAAGAAAAAAAGCTTGGGGCGCAAAAGTGAAAAAAACGATCTTAATGTTTGGATAAAAAAAGGTATTTTTTGCACCTATAAATTTATGTGGTAACTCCACAATTTTCTGGGTTCAAATTTAATGCAAAGGGGGCTTACAACAAATCTGGGGTGGGCAAAAACAAAAAAACGATCTTAATGTTTTGGATAATAAAAGGTATTTTTTTTCCCTTTTTAAATTTACCTGTGGGGACTACAAAATTTCTGTATTCACATTTAAGAAAGGGCCTTAATGAACAAAAATGTAGTGGCCAAAATGAAAAAAAAACGTATTGTAAAGTATTCATATTAAAAGTTTTTTTTTTGGGACCTTTCAATTCACCTGTGGTGACTACAGTAAAATTGCTTATACACTTTTTTAATTGAAAAATTTTTCCCCAAATGAACAAAAGCTGTAGGGGCCAAAGGAAAAAAAAAACCGTATCTGTAATGATTCGGATAATAAAAGGGATTTTTTGGCACCTATCAACCTGTGCGACTCAAAATTGTGGATTCTAATTTAAATCAAGGTGGCTTATCAACAAACGGAATGGCCAAATTTTAAAAAGAAAACCTTTTAAAATTTTTACTGATAAAAAAAGTGGAGTTTTTCACCCAACAAAGGGCCCGCGTTACAAAAAGATTGTATCCTAATAAAAGTTCAGGCTGCCCCAAAATCCGGAAAAATTTCAATAGAAAATGTTATAATAAAACTTTTGCAGTGCAATGTCTAACTAAGTCTTTGGGAAACTTTATCCAAATTCTTTATAGAGCTTTTCCCGTGTTTGCCCGCGGGGCCCCCCCTCCCCCTCCCCTCCGTGCTTTAAAAGCGTAGTTTCTCCTTTTTAAAAATTTTTACCTAACTACAAAAATCTTCCAATCTCTGTCTAACTAAATTGTAAGGAAAACCACAACAGTAAGCTTTCTTGTGAAGAAATAGAATAATTTCGCGAGCTGTTTGGCCAGGAGAGCGAAAAGTCCCCTCTTGAGACGCTGAGGACACTGACTGAACAGAAGGGGTTTTCTATGTTTTAAAAGAGGTATGTGATTTTTTCCCCCAAACGCAACCATACACATCCCCCGTCATATCGAACACCATCTCCACCTGCTCTACGTAAATGATTTGCCCGGGCCCCCCAAAATGACAGGGAAACCGAAAAAAGGCGCTATCTTAATAGATGATGCACAAATTTTAACCTAAATTATCGCATGATCTAAAAATTTCGATCAACATAAAAACTGTGCCGATTTCAACGTTGTCGATAATAATCGCTCAACACTAGTCCCAAGGCAAAGGTTTTCAGTTGGTTTTACAGAAGGTTTTTGGATTTGAAAACTGTATGTAAACAGACCGTCAACCTTTTACATTGATTTTAATAGAAAATCCGTACAGCAGTCCTCACTGCACGGATTTTCCACCGGACGGTTTTTTTACCCCACCGGCGTGTTTCGGGCAAAACATGAACATGTGGGTGCGAAGGTAGACAGCTTGAATCTGCAAACTGCAGACAAAAGCTGTCCCTCTGCGACCGGTATTTGATCTTTGTCGTGTGAACGCACCCTTAGGGTTAATCACCTGGGCCAATCCCTTGCTGTGGTGGGATATTTATACCCTCCTGTTTTCCGCTTCTTGTTCTGAGATTTTCCCGGACATGCTGGTTCCTGCCTGGTGTTCTGCTGTGGTTTCCTGCTTGCTCTCTGGCCACCTGAACTTCTGCTTTAATCCCGTTTGCCTTGTTTCTGCTTTGTTTTTATGGACTCTGTTTTGCTCCTCACATCCCCAAGAATTCAACCCTTGTTTTTGACGTTTTTCTTTCTTGGATGGTTTATTTTTTTGTATGTTTATGATTTTTCCACAATAAAGTCCATTTTTGCCACAAACGTGACAACTACACTTTTATTAAGAAATACTGGTCTTAAAGGTAACCTGTCAAGTCAAAAATACTGTCAGATCTGCTGACATCATGTTATAAAGCAGGAGATGCTGAGCAGATTAATGTATAGTTTTGTAGGGAAAAAATCAGTAGAACTTGTATTTTATTCATTAAAGGAGTCCAGTGGTCTGTGTTTTCAGTGACTGACCGGTATCTCTGTATGCACACTTATATAAGGAGTGTTATAAGCAGGAGTAGATTAAAGGGGTTGTCTCCCCACAAAGTTTCATAGATAAATGAATGAAATAATACAGCTTTACTCTGTCACTTCCTAGTCAGACTGTCTGTACTTAGCATATGTGTATTCAAATCTGTGTTTTCAGTTGCTAATTAGTTCAGATTAGCTCACAAACTCTTTGAAACTACTAGAAGGAGTTTTTAATCTGATCTCTCAAACAAAAGTCTGTAATTAGTGCTGTTTACTTTAGTTAAATCAAGGGTTTTACTGCTGGCCAGCACAGAGCTGCTGTGACCTGTGTGATGACATCACTCCCTGCTATCACATAGAACAAACAGCAGAGGAGAGAGAGTAAACAGGTCGGTTACTGAGGGAACAGAAAGAGCCAGGTGATAATATCACTTGCAGCTCCTTAACAAAAACAGATGAACAAAGCAATATATTTTGAAAATGTCTTCATTTAGTGTTTCCTACATTTTGAAAGCTATTCTTTGTAGCGAGACAACCCCTTTAACAATACAATTTGAGTCATTATTTCTCTTTAGTAATAATAAATCTGTCAGAAACTGGGTGACTCCTCTCTGTTAACCCTTCCCACTTTTCTTGTCATGGTTCAAGAGTAGAAAAAGTACTACAAATTTGCACATTTTTGTGCAAATGTGGTGTACGCCAACATTTGCATGTGTTTCACACCAAAATACCAGTGCACAGCGATTGATATATTTCTGTCCTTGTTGCTCTGGTTTTAGATAAATAATTCATGTAATGTAATTGTTGTATATATGGAAAGTTTTCAAATTTATTATTTATTTTGAGGCATAATTAATTATGCCATGTATGCAGTTTATTATGCCATGCTTCTGGCATCCAGAAGTCACAGAGTTTTTTGGAAATGTTTTCTACTTTTTGGGTTTTTTTGTGCTGTTTTGGATATTTTTGTGGTGGGGTTTCAATCGGAAGAACAATGCCCAGAGTTGTCCAATATATTTACCATACTATATTTGAATATTTTAAAATAGCTGTAGCAGACATGCTAGCTCTTAGACATTTCATATAGGTACAGACAATTCAGTATTTGGCACACAGCCTCACACGTGTGACATACTTTGTCATTTGTAGTTAGTTATAACAAAAGATTCTAGAAAATTGTTATTTCACGGGTAACATGATTATTTACTAAAAGAGACAGAAGATGTCTCAGATCCTCTTTACATAGTAGCGGACAAATCATCTAGAAATAGAAATGTTTAGAATCCAAATTGCACCAAGTGATGAACTAATGTAAATGTGGGGTGTAATACTCAGTTAAGAAAAATCAGGCAGATACTTTTTTGAAAAATATGTTTATCAATGCAAATCTTTTTCCCAAACACTTAAAGAGTAAGAGGGACTTGGGTAAAAAGTAGGTGAAGTCACTTGGGGGCAATGGAATAACTGCAGCTTTAGTAGCCATAACAGCTGCTATGGGGCCCAGAAGTTTGGGGCCAACTCAGGTACACAAATATTGCACCGTTTATATGAATGACGAGTTGATGACACTACTATCTATTTTTTAGTCATTGCTGCCTATGTGCTGTTTTAGTTTAGTACCATTTGGTGTTGGGGCCCATCTCATTTTGCTTTAGGGCCCTATGAATTGTAGGTATGTGGCCATGTGTTCCTTTTCTGTACAGATAAAAGCATGTTTCTATCAATGTTCTTATGTAATAATAATAATAATAATAATCTTTATTTATATAGCGCCAACATATTCCGCAGCACTTTACAAATTCAAGGGTAAACGTACAGACATTACACATTAATGTACTTACAGATGAGACACAAGGTGTGAGGGCCCTGCTCGTGAGAGCTTACAATCTATTAGGGTGTATGGGTGAAACAAACGGTGAGAAGTGCCAAGTTTACAATGGTCCAGCCATGTTTCATAAATAGTGGGTGGTTTAGCAGGGAGTTGCCGTAGTCAAGATGAGAAATAATAAGGACCACAATGAGAGTTTGAGTTGTTTCCACAGTGAGAAACAGACAGATTGGATATATGGGGAGAAGGTCAGATCAGAATCTAATATAACCCCTAGACAGCGGGCCTGCTGCCTAGGAGAAATGGTGGTACCACATACAGAAACAGAAATAGCAAGGGGGGGGAGGTGGTTACTAGATGGCAGAAAGACAAGTCGTTCAGTTTAAGTGAGATTTAGTTTCAGATGGAGAGAGGACATGATGTCAGAGACAGCGGACAGACAGTCACTGGTGTTTTGTAGGAGAGTAGGACTGATGTCACGGGAGGAGGCGTATAATTGGGTGTTATCAGCATAGAGATGGTACTGGAAGCCAAATCTGCTGATTGTTTGTCCAATGGGGGCTGTGTACAATGAAAAGAGGAGAGGACCTAGAACTGATCCCCGAGGAACTCCAACATCAATAGGTAGAGAAGAGGAGGTAGATCCGAAAAAAAATACACTGAAGGAGCGATCAGACAGGTAAGTTGAGAACCAAGCAAGAGCGGTGTCCTGGAGGCCAATGGCACTGAGCATGCTGAGGAGAAGGTGGTGATCAACAGTGTCAAACGCTGCAGAGAGATCCAAGAGAAGCAACAATGAGTAGTTACCATGGGATTTTGCTGTTAGGAGATCATTTGAGACTTTAACTAAGGCAGTTTCCGTGGAGTGTAGGGTGCGGAAACCTGATTGTAGGGGATTGAGAAGAGAGTTAGTGGAGAGATAGCGGATTAGACGAGAGTAGACCAAGCGTTCCAGGAGTTTAGAGATGAAGGGCAGGTTAGAGACTGGTCGATAATTAGCAGCCCAGGATGGGTCCAGAGAGGGCTTTTTTAGTAAAGGGGTTATGAGGGCGTGTTTGAAGGAAGATGGAAAGATCCCAGTGGAGAGAGGTTACAGATTGCAGTAAGGTAAGAGAGCACAGCTGGAGAAATAGACTGGATGAGGTGGGAAGGAATGGGGTCAGTAGAGCAGGTGGTGGGGCGTGCAGACAGGAGAAGCCTGGACACTTCTTCCTCTGTCGTCGGGTCAAGGGCTGAGAGTAGATTAGAGTACGCGCGGGAGGGGATGGGATGGGTATTACTTGGGGACTGAGATATGTTTTTCCGGATATTTTCAATTTTCTCTTTGAAGTGAGTGGCTAGGTTTTCAGCACAGAGGTCAGTAACTGGGGCCTGAGCTTTAGGCCTTAGGAGGCCTGGTTATTTATGCAGATGTTATTCAGCATTGACTGAAGGGAGCTACAACATTCCAAGTAACCTTTACCAAAAGAGGGCCCAGCTGACCTGTAAACTTATTCCTTAGCAATAAAGAACAAACCACAGATGCAGTGTTAACTCTTTAATGGGTGGGGCTGGCCACAACTTTATTCTAACATTTTGTTTCAACAAACCCTCTATTAACCCCTTCGTGCTTAGTTTTTTTATTTGTAAAATGGAAAAAAGGGGGAGGTTTTGAACTTTTAATATATTTTTACTTCAACATGCAGTTCTCCTATGGTACTTGATGACTAAAGGATGCAATTGTACTTCCTTCTCCATTATATACATATTTAATGCAGAAGGGTTTGTCAAGATTGCAGTTCTATTGCTTCCTGCCTGGTGGGGGTGATAAGAGAGAGGAATAGTGCGATTGCCATGGAGTCTAAATGGGTAAACAGCAGGGATAGGAGCCGACTCTGATCCTGCTGTTAGCGGCGGATGTCAGTTGCAATAATCAGATGGCTCCTGTTGCATATGGAATGGGCTTCGCGAGACAGCCCACTCCATACACCCTTATCAGCAGGGGTTAAACAACTAAACTTCTTTTGAACCTCCAATAACAGTGAATGTGCATGATGAACTGCCCCCTGGACAACACCCCATTTAACAATGCGCTGTAACTTAACTCCTTAACGACCGCGCACCGTCTTTTGCGGCGGCCATTGCGGGTCGTTCGTCTGCAGCGACGTCTTTTGGCGTCCCTGCATACACCGGAGTTTGCGGCGCCCGGCGCTGCTATTTCTCTGCGATCGGGGCTGTGCTACACAGCAACCAGGTGCTTTAACCCTTTGATTGAAGCGGTGCATTACCGCAGCGCAATCAAAGAGTTCCCCTGCTCTGTCGGGTGATCGGAACACCCGGTGACCCAACAGAGCCCGGGGAACGGCTGCACAGTCAGCTCTGGGGACCTAGAGTGGCACCAGAGCTGTCTGTGTAAGAAGCCACCAGTGACTAGGACACACTGTGTGGTGTCCTAATTAGTGTTGAGCGATTAAGTTGGCTATTGACATCGGTCGATGGTCGATAGTCGGCCATCATCGACAAGATATTCGATGGTCGATGATAGATGATCGCCGATGACCATTAAAGTCTATGGGAGAGCAACAACACCTTCATTCTTACACCCAAACAGGGCTGGAGAAGCTGGAATTAAAATCCACAACAGTCAAATGGATACGTGCTACATCTTAGGCAACACACTTAGGTTATAAAAGCCACAGAAAAAAAATCACAGACCATTCACTATCCCTGTCTTGTACCACAGCATGACCCTTAAACCTGCATCACCCACAAATTAAAAAGTGCCAGAAGGCAGTATTATTTGAACCATCATTTTACTTGAACTGGACATTGAATATCCCTGTCCTGGAACGCAGCATGAGCCCCAAACCTGCATGACCCCCAGATAAAAAAGTGCCGGAAAAAGAAGTCTTTCAACCACCATTTAAGTTTCACTGGACATAGACTATCCCTGTCCTGAGCCACAGCATGAGCCCCAAACCTGCATGACCCCAGATTAAAAAGTGCCGGAAAAAGGAGTCTTTCAACCACCATTTTAGTTTCACTGGACATTGACTATACCTGTCATGGCCACAGCATGAGCCCCAAACCTGCATTACCCCCAGATTAAAAAGTGCCGGAAAAAGGAGTCTTTCAACCACCATTTAAGTTTCACTGGACATAGACTATCCCTGTCCTGAGCCACAGCATGAGCCCCAAACCTGCATGACCCCAGATTAAAAAGTGCAGGAAAAAGGAGTCTTTCAACCACCATTTTAGTTTCACTGGACATAGACTATACCTGTCCTGGGCCACAGCATGACCCCTAAACCTGTTTGACCCCCAAATAAAAAAGTGTCGGGAAAATGAGTCTTTGAACCAACATTTTAGTTGAACTGTACATTAACTATATCTGTCCTGTACCGCAGAATGACCATTAAACCTGTTTGACCTACAGATTAAAAAGTGCCGGAAGTAGGAGTCTTTCAACCACCATTTTAGTTGAACTGGACATTGACCATACCTGTCCTGGGCCACAGCATGACTCTTAAACCTGTTTGATCCACAGATCACAAAGTGGCACTATGCTATTTTGTACAGTGACTATCATTTAGTATATTTTTTGGTAACTGACATTTGTTTACAGAATTTATTTAGGGAAGTTTTATTTATAGTTTTACATTTTTTTCATTTTGTCTTTTTTTTCAATTGTGATAACTTACAACATACCCCCCCTCCCGGGCATTTTTTTTAAAGGTTTTTTTTAAAAGGGGTGTAGATGTTTTAAAAATTGGGTCCCACACCCCAAAAATTAAATAAAAATTTGTCCTAATCACCCCAAAAACAGTTTTCATTTGAAAAGGGACTTTTGGGCCCCCCCCGGGCTTCGGGAGAGTGATTCGGGCCAATAAATTAAATTGAGTTTCTTTTTTCCCTCCAAACCCTTTCTTCAGTGATTGGGGACAGACACCCCCGGGAAAATCAAATGGGGATGGTCCCCCATAGTGCCCAACCAAGCCCCAAAAAATTTTTTAAACCTCAAATTTTGAAATTTTTGTGCCCCAGCCCTGGAGCCCTTTTTTAACACTATTTAAACCCCTAAAACAGAAATCCCCTTTTTTAAAAATCTGAGGTCCCCTTCAAACAACACAGCTGGCCTGCGCCAAAGTGAAAAAAACACTTATCTGAAATGTTTTACTGATAATAAAAAAGGGAATTTTTTTGGGACCTATCAATTCACCCGTGGTTTACTACAAAAAATTTTCTTTTTTCAAATTTAAAATGCAAATTTAAACTATCAAAAAAAGCTTTGAATGACCAAAAAGTTGGGAAAAAAAAAAAAAAAAAAACACCCTTTTGAAATGTTAAAAACCGGATAATAAAAGGTATTTTTGGCTCCTTTCAATTCACCCGTGGTGACTAAAAAAAATTGCTGTATTTTCCCTTTTTAAATGCAAAGTAGCTCTATCAACAAAGCTTTTAAATGCGCCAAAATGAAAAAAACATATCCGAAATTAAAAACCCGGGAAAAAAAAGGGATTTTTTTTGGGACCTATCAAATTTACCGTGGTGACTACAAAATTGCTGTATTAAAATTTAACTGCCAAAGTATGACGCGATATCAACAAAGCTGGCCAGCGCCAAAGTGAACAAAAACGTACTGAAATGTATTCGGATAATAAAAGGTATTTGGCACCTATCAACGTGTGCTGACTACAAAATTGCTCGTTCAATGTTAACTGCAGGGGCTATATCAACAAAGTCTTGGAATGGGCAAAAATGAAAAAGAACACCTATATCTGAAAGTTACTGTGTTAAAATAAAGTGGTGTTTTGCAACTAACAAAGAGACCTGACAGTTACTAGAAAAGATGCCGTATCCTAGTATAAGTTCAGGCATGCCATATCCAGGAAATATTTCATTTAGATAACTGCTTAATTTAATATAAGTATTGCAAAGGTGCATTGTCTAATAAGGGCCACATGTGATGATCTCGCAGGGTCGGCGGGCGCAGTTTCCGCCAAGTTTCGGCGGAATATGCGCCTCTGATTTATGTGGGGACCGGGGCGCGCTCATACATAAGCATGTAACAGTCCCGCCGCGCCTCGCCAGTGTGTTAGGCGTCAGCAGTGCGGCGCTGCGCCTATGATTCGGGCGCAGGATAGGTAGTCTGTACATACATGCGAGGGAAAAAGGGAATAGTCCGCGAGCCTGAGCAAGAGTTTTTTTTTTTGTTTTTTGGGGGCGCTACAGTGCGTGCTCGCGCTAAGAATTTTACGACGTCCGGAGGAGGATGCAACTCATACATGCGGGCAAAAGTTCCCTGTGCATCGCAAGTGTGTGTGGGGGCTCACAGTGCATTGGGGACATGCGGCGCCTGTGCATAGGGACTTAGGACGCCTGTGCGGGATCTGTGCGAAAAAAAGAAATAAACCAAGCTTCAGATGTGAGACAGGCTTTGGAACATTGGAGAGAAATCATTCCACATGTCGAATGCGGAGTATGAATCAAAAATAGCCTTTTTAAAGGCGTTCAAAACATTCTCAGGAAAAGAGCTGAACCTTAATAAAATAAAAAAATACATAAAACAAATCATCTTTCCAATATTCCTATTCAAGAATTTAGGATATTGGAAATTGCGGGAAATACAGTAATTTAAATTCAGAATGACCCTATTTCT
Organism: Phyllomedusa bahiana; assembly: GCA_025379985.1. Classification (NCBI taxonomy): domain Eukaryota; kingdom Metazoa; phylum Chordata; class Amphibia; order Anura; family Hylidae; genus Phyllomedusa; species Phyllomedusa bahiana. The sequence goes on along the minus strand of JAODAL010028051.1, from coordinate 18,327 downwards.
GATTGCGTCGGGCATAAACACGGCCGACAATCAGAATTGGAGCGACAGTGAACCAATTAAAACATATGGGGGAAGTTTAGACCAATCAGAATCCACGGCGGGATAGTTTCAAAAATTCAGTAAAAATGCTGAAAAGAGCTGTATTGGTTAATTAATCTACCGGGGACTTGGCTAGCTCAAGCCAAATCAGAATAGGAGCGACAGAGACATCATTCTAGAATAATGGAGTAGTTTAGAACCAATCAGATCCAAGGCCGTGCCGGGTCAGTTCTAAACTACTGTTTAAAACTAGCTTTGACAAGAGGTGATTGGTGAGCTAGGGGGGACTCGGTAGCTCAGCCAATCAGAATAGGAAGCGAAATAGAAAAAGAGACCCATTAAAAACTATGGAAATTATTGTCCATCGAAATAGGAGGGACAATAGACTTCATACTAGTATATGGAGAAGTTTGTACCAATAAGAATCCACGCGACGGGTTAATTCAATATATACAGTTAAAAAGACAGAAAAGAGCTGATCTGGCCTGAGCTAGCGGGGGCTTGGGGTTGGCTATCCCAGCCAATCAGAGAGCGAGCTACTTATCACAGATATAGTCTGTCTAGAGATGAGCGGTCTGAAATCATCGGCCGCTCAGCAACCGTTGCGGGATCATGAAGTATAATAAAAAAATTATTTTTATTAAATGTAAACATTATCAGATAAGAGCCGAACCATCTTCTTTACAACATAAAGCAGTTAAAAACCAAGAAACAACGCCGTTTTTTGTCGAGAGACCGGCGTAATATGGAATTGGCAATAGAGAGAAATTGTCGGGATATACTGTTTAATTCAAATTGTTTAAGCTATTCTCATTGGTCGGCCATAAACAAAGCCAATCAGAATGGAGCGACAAAGACCCATTATATCTCTTATGGAGAAGTTTTTGACCAATAAGAATTAGGATAGTGACAGTGGCCCATTCTAACCTATGAAGGTGTTATATATCCAATCAGAATAGGAGCCGACAAAGTCCAGCTATTTCTATGCGAGAAGTTAAAATTTGGACCATATCAAACAATCAAAGGCGGCGGACAGTTCAATAAAATACAGTTAAAAAACAGGACGAAAAGACAAGAGCTGATTTGGCTTGAGTAGAGGGGAGTTGACTATCCCAGCTCCAATCAGAGTGCGAGCTACTTCTCCCATTATAGTCTATGGAGAGATGGGGCGCCTACTGAAAATATCGTGCGCTCAAGCGCCGGATTGTGTGCAGCGATGAAGTATTAATAAAAAAATTATTTTATAATTAAATGTAAAACATTTATCAGATAAAGAGCCGAACCCTTCTTTACAAATAAAGCAGTTAAAAACCCGAACAAAGCAGTTTGTCACCGAGACCCGGCGCTACATAAGGGAATTGCAATAGGAGAGATATTGCCGGGAAATACAGTAATTTAAATTGTTAAGCTTATTCTCATTGGTCGGCCATAACCAGCCAATTAGTAATAGGAGCGACATATGTCCCATTATAACCTATGGAGGAGAATTGACCAATCAGAATAGAGCGACAAGTCCCATTAGATCCTATGGAGAGAAAAATTGACCATTCATATTCAAAGGCGCGGACAGTCAAAATTACAGTATAAAAATGCAGAAAAGTCTGATTGGTTGAAGCGGAGGGGGCGCTCTCAGCTTAGCCATCAGTGCACGCGAGCTAATTTCTCATTAGAGTTCTATGGGGAAAAGAAATCCTACTTAGATGGCCGCTCTGTGATTGGCTAAGTTAAAAGAGGCGCAATTTAGTTTTGGACCAATGTGGACACGGAGAGCGAAGCGCGCCTCCATATGGGTTTTCTAATGCAATCAGAAACTCAAAACTGTACATGGGCCGATATAAAATTTAACACTACAGAAGTTGTCCCGATGTGTATATACTAACAGAGTTTTATAATATGGGGCTGGGTCAGGGTATACGAAAAATAAAAAAATATTAATTCATTATATAATTCATGTTTATTTCTTTACTTTTAGTTAGCCTTGAAGATCAATTAGTATGAGAGCAATGAAAATATAAGAAATAAACATGACGTTATTGTTTAATATTTTTTTTCGTTTTTTATACAGAGCGACCCCATCTCTCCATAGACTATAATTGGAGAAGTAGCTTCGCGGTATGATTGCGCTGGGATAGCCAAGACCCCGCTAGCTCAGACAATCAGCTTTTTTCTGTCTTCTTTTACTGTATTTTGAAACTGTACGCTCTTTGATTTTGATTGGTCCAAACTCCTCCAAAGGATATAATGGTGACTTTGTCGCTCCTATTTGGAGTTGCGTACAAGAGTTCTTCTCCATAGGTTTTTTAATGGGTCCATGTCGCTCCTAATTGCTGATTGGCTCCGGAGCTTGCCAAGTCCCCGGCTAGCTTAAACCAACCAGCTCTTTTCCAGCTATTTTTACTGTATTTTAACTGGTCCCCGCCGTTGGATTCTGTTTGGATCTAAACTTCTCCATTGGATTTAATGGGACTTTGTACGCTCTATTCTGATTTGCCGAGATAGCCAAGCCCCCCCGATAGCTCAGCCATATCAGCTCATTTTTCACCATTTTTTACTGTATTTTGAACTGTCCGCCGGATGGCGAGGTTCTGATTGGTCAGTCCTTCCCCATAGGTTTTAATGGCGCTTTCACTGTGTCTCATATATCCCTGATTGGTCCGGTTATGCCCGACCAATGAGAATAGCTTTCAGACAATTTCGAGATTTACACTGTTAATTTCCTGGCAATTTAAACAATATCATAATTCTTGATTATTGTCCGTTCTAGAGTTTAGATAAGATTTTTTTTAATTATGTTTTTTTTAACGTTCAGCTCTTTTCTGACACTGTTTCCGCTCTTATAAAGGCGATTTTTTCCGGAATCATACTCCCTGCTGCAGGAGCGGTGCGCTGAGACTGAGATTCTGTTCAGCGATCTTCTGTATGTTTCCTCGCTGTTCCGTATCCTGCTTCACTTCGCCTCTGCCGGATGGATTTAGACAACAATAAACCTCAGCTCTGCTTATCGGATGCTACACGAGCGCTGCACTGCGCCTCGCTTTGCGTACTCGTGATGTACATGCCTCGAGTTTTCGGAGCACGCGCAGAGTCCGGGGGAACCGGATCGGCCCCTCACTACCCCGCGCCCCACACCGCGCCCACTGCCCGCCCTTCATGCGATACCGGGCGCAGCTGAAATGTGGTCACAGAACACTGGCTAACACTGAATCCCCCCGTCCGACAGCGGGCATTTCGGGGCGTGGGAGGGCAGAATACGCACCAAAAAACAGTGCGAGGAAAGCCCGATCATACATGTCGCCTCTAAGTCTTGGTGAAATATATCCAGTATTCTGTATAGAGCTTGTCTGTGTTCGCCCGTTGGGGGCCCCCCGCCCCGCCGCCACCAAGTGACTCTTACACAGCGGGTAGATGATCCTTTGAAAATTATACTACCTAAATACATAAAATTCTTCCAATCTTACCATAACTAAGTTGTAAGGTTCACAGCTAACAGTAGAGCTTTCTACTGTGAAGAAACTAGAATAATTTTGCTGAGCGTTTGGACAAGCAGATCGCACGTCCTAATGCTTGTGACACTGATACGTCTGCCAACCAGGATGGGCTGTTATATGCTAGAACGTGGCGTCATGTGATTTTTCCAGCCAATCGCACAAACCATACACTCATACAGTCATGATGCGCACACACCATACTCACCCTGCTCTATTCTTGTTAAGCCTGATTTGCTGGCGCAAACTTGACATGCGAAGCGCCCCGAACATATGGGCGATATTATAGATGATGCCACAGTATTTTTAACCTAAATTATCAGCTATTGATCTAAAATTCAGATAAAACATAAAAACTGTGCCTGATTTCAACTTTGTCGATAATAAGCAACTCAACACTAGTCCTAACTCTACTGCCTGTGTCAGACTGACACAGATTATAATGTATAGACATATATGAATATGCTAATACATTACCAAGTGTAAAAAAAATAAATAAAAAAATGTTAAACAGTTTCTTCCTTAAAATAAATAATAAATTATAAAAAATATTTAATAAAAATAATTGAGTGCATAAATTACTACACAACCGCAGAATATAAACCTAACACATATTAGGATCACTCGACCGCTTATCAACCTGTAGAATTAATTCTAACAAGTTATTTAAGTCGTGAAAGTGAATGGTGTAAAAAAATAAAAAAATATATATACTCATTTCGCTATATATATTTTTTTTTTAAATTACTGCAATTATTTATAAGTGAAATTAAACTATTGTACCCCATAAAGTACAACTTGTCTCGAATAAATGAGGCCTGCATACAACTGCGTCTTTCTTGAAAAAATAAACAAGTTAAACTGTTGAACACGCAAGGAGGCGCTCCAAAACTAAAAAAAATTTTATGCGTCATTAACTACTTTTCAGGCGTTCGGCTTAAGGGGTTAAAACACCACAAAACACAAATTCACTGAATAAATTAAATAAAAATGGGAGGAACAGCGAGAAAAATAACTGCACCCACCAGTGATCCAGGAGAAAGAGGAAGACAATGGTGCTGTTCTCCAATAAATAAACCTTGGTGGCGAGTTCATAATTACTAAGCCATGACACAATATGACCCCTCCCTGAAACATTTTACTAACCCCCGACTACCAGCCCCTGCAGTCAGGTGGTGCCCCACTTACAGAACCATGCTTTTGAACATATTGCTATAATCACTGTACCTGGGTCTTGGGTTGGTGCTGAGTCAGTCCCTTCTGCATAAGCTGTAGGGCTATCTGTCTGTTCTGTCTGAGTAAAGCCAGGAGTAGTTTTTAGGGACAGGGGAGGGAGAATAAACAAGATGTTGTATCCGAGCTGGAACCAGTGGGACGGGTTCTTCTCCTGCAAATAGAATAAACACATCCTTAGATTTAGCTTTGTCGCTCTGGCGGCGTACAATAAACTGAGGTCATGTTTTCTAGCACAATGTGCTACACAAAGGGGGGGGACACTTGTTAGTTATTTTACTAATACTTTTGCTGCACCGCTGACAATCAGATTTATTTTACAATAAAACTGCACAGCCAAACTGTTGGCTCCTTGACATTGTTTTATATCTGCTTTCAACATAGTGACATATATCAGTGGGTCACTAGATAATCCATTGCCCAAGGGACAGAACATACTAAATATTTGTTTTTATATAGCACATTCTGCATTGCAAATGTAAAAGGATGCATAACTGGAGTTTTCTGGGTGTAATATTCTATACTCTTTTATTTTGAGTCAAGGTAAAAATTCCGATTGTAAAGCATTCTAGGGCCACTGGTGAATGAATCTAATCTAAAGTACACTGTATTTGGGGACTGGTTTCACATTGCGCTTTGCGACTGTTTATTAATTAAGGGCAACTTTTTAACAACAGGTTTATAGGGAGCTTTAATCATGCTTTGGGAGCTATTCACATCACATTTTCAGGCACATCAGAGGCATATACCATTAGCATTGACCATCCATTCAAGTGACCAAATGCCTCCACTGCCATTGTACAGACTTATAGTAGCAAACCGTATATTGGACTGCAGTTGTAAAAAATGTTTACTGTGGGGTATTTGCTCTTTTTTTACTGTACCCCACTGTGCAGAAAAATGTGGCTAATTTCACTTTAGAAAAGAAATGCCAATACCGACCCAACATAGGCCAAAAGGACACTCTTTTGGTATATACGGGATGCAAGGGGGCTCCGAGCATGTCAAAGCAAACATTGGACAGATTTAATGTGGCGTATATACATAATGCGCAATAAACTGAGAATTGAACAAGCTCCCTTATTGTGTTGTTTTTATCTCTGTTCATAAATATCTATCAGGATCTGTTTTTGCAGCAGGACCCTAATTTATACTTGTAAAAAAAAATCAAACTGATCGATTTTGAAGCAGATATAATTAGATACAATACAAACTTAAAAAAAAGATGTTACAACAGGATGCAAAAACGGAGCTCCCCTATCATTTCATGTAGTGCTCTGGAAAAATGAGAGGGGTGCTCTGGGCAACAAAGTGAGTTTTAGACACAGTTTTCATACCATGTTTGCCTAGGTGTTTCTGTTGCATCATCCTGCTTTCGGCATACCATTGTCTGTGTCTAATATAATTAAGTGAAGGGAAATAATTATTTGATTCCCTTGCTGTTTTTGTAAGTTTGCGCACTGACAAAGACATGGAACAGTCTAATTTTAAGGGTAGGTTAAATCTTAACATTGAGAGATAGTATATCCTAAATGGACATCCAGAAATTAACTTTAGTATAAAATTATTATTAAAATATTTGTATTTTGCTGAAGAGAATTAACGTATTTGGATTTCCTCGGCATAACAGACTTAAAACTTGGTGACAATACCCTTGTTGGCAATCACAAGGCAGTCAGATGTTTTTTGTAGTTGACTGATGAGGTCTTTGCGAACATGGTCAAGGGGAATTTATGTTCCACTTCTCTTTGCAGATCATCTCTTTAATCGTTCTAAGGTTTTGAGAGTGTTGCCTTGGGCAAATTCAGAACTTCTACTCCCTCCATTAGGTTTCTATGGGATTTACGGTCTTATAACTGATTGGCACTCCAATGGACTTTAACTTGCTTCTTTTTGAGCCACTTTCCTTTTGTTTGCTTGGGCTGTATGTTTTTGGGGTCATTGTTTCTTGCTGGAAGTCCCCAGCTCTCCTCCTATTGTTGACCCCATTTTTATTGGTCTGGCGGAGGGGTTGGAGGTGTTGTTCATCTCACGGATTTTTATGGTACATGGCTCCATCCTTTCTCCCATTGGTGCGGTGAAAGTTAGTCCTGCTGCCTTTTAGAAGATGAACAACCCCAAAACATAATGTTTCCATATCCATGCTTGGACACAGTGGGGTTGGTGTTCTTTTGGTCTTAGCAGCATTTTATCCTCACTCCAAAAACACGGTGAGTTGTGTTTAATGAATAAAGAGCTTAAATTTTTGTCTCATCTGAGGATTTTCTCCCAATCACTCACGAATCATCCAGGTGTGTTCACTTGGCAAGCTTCAAGATGGGCCTGCTAGTGTGCCTTCTTGAGCAGGGGGGGGACCTTGCGGGCACTGCAAGATTTTAAACCATTTCGATAAAAATAGTTTTTACCAATGGTTTTCTTGTGTATGTGGTCCCAGCGCCTTGAGATAATTACAAGTTCCCCCCCTGTTGTTTTATGCTCATCTCTCACATTCCTCCTGATCAAGGATTACCCCACGAAGTGAGATTTTTGCATGGTGCTGAGATCGATATCAAAAACTGACAGTTCATTTTGTATTTCTTCCATTTTTTTCTATTGCACAAACATTTGTCCCTTCTCACCCCAACATCTTACTTATGGCTTTTGTAGCCCTTTACAGCTGTGCACAGGTCTATGTCTTGTCCCTGACACCCTTAGGAAAGCTCTTTGGTCTTGCCCCAATGTTGTAGAGGTTAGTCTGCTTGAGGGTCTATGCGACTGGAGTTCATATTCATAAAGGTGACTATTTAAGACTGTGTTCATTTAATGCAGTATTGAGTTATTAGGGATCGTATTACTGGTCTGTAGGAGCCAGATCTCTTAAATGGTTGGTAGGGGATCAAAATACTTATTTCTTCTTTCAGCATATGCAAATAAAAATTTATATAAATTATACATCGTGATTTTTCTGAATTATTTTTTTGGATATTCTATCTCTCATTGTTAAAATTAACCTACCCTTACAACATTATAGACTGTTCGGGGTGGGACATTTTGGATAACGAAGCTGCAGCAAGTTATCTGGGTGTCTTCTCAGCCCATTATCAGGGCGCAGGCCCGTTCACATACATGTTTTAAATCTCCTGCACTAGCTAGAACAGTTAGTGATGCTACCACTATTTATGCTTCGCTACAGCATTTTCTAGGCGCTTTACAGCTAGAACAGATATACCATTTCAGTGGTTTACTGAGCCAGATATGTCACCTAGCGCTAGATTTGCGCTGTTTTTATGACCTGTTGTAGAGTGGGTTCCTAAATCAGGCGCTTTGTATGCCATTATAATGCGCATTAAATTTGGCCCTTCATGTCTTTGTCAGTGGGCAAACTTACAAAATCAGCAAGGGATCAGATAATTATTCCCTTCACTGTATATATATCTCTAAAAAAAGAAGATGTTTCAACAGGACCCAAAACTATGCTGTGAACCTAGCCTTAGTCTCTTTCCACATTGGAGTTTTGTGCAGTTTTCACTGCATTTAACAAAACTCTAACTTAATCTTAACAAAAAATTGAGCTGAAATTTTTCTTTCTCAATTTACGATCAGTTTGGGATTGGATGACTAAAAAAACACATTAAAAAAGTTGGGTCCACTATGTGAAAACCACAACTCTTACATGTTCACAACCAGATAACGTTAGAGAGTTAGGCCTCGTTTACATCAGCTTTAGAAGTTCTGTTTAGAAAAGAATGGTGTTGGAGGTTCACTATGGAAATGACGGAAAAGTTAGCTAGCAAACTGCACTATTTTTTCGGTGATAACGATCAACACCACGATTGAAACCTAGTGGACCTCACTGTAGTCAATGGTGTCCATCTGGTGTAAAATGGGTCCAGTTCTACCTCTGCTTCCAAACGGAACCTCCAATGTATATGTGAACCAGGTCTTAGCAAAACAAGGGAAAAAAAAGATTTGTACTCTAACCATGGGTGGAACTTTAGCCATTGCAGACAGAGATTGAGAGGCCCCATTCAGGTCCAAGAACGATATACCTTTTTAAAGGAAATAGAAAGTTGGTGGCTTCTGCTATCCAGCTCTATTATGTGGATCCTCTAACATCTAGTGCTATTATTTATACTGTTAATAACTGCCACTTACTCTGTTTTAGTTTTATATCATTAAGTTGAGTGTGCCCATCTTGATTTGCTATGGGGCCACATGAATTCAATCCCTTACTCTAACAAAGGGGCCATGTATCAAAATGTAATTTTGACATTTTTTTCATACTTTTTTTTTATTGCCCAAACTAAGGTAAAAACCCAAAATACAATAATGAATAAAATAAAGCAGTATGTGAATGGGAGAAAACATATTCCTATTCACTAACATTTCAGTGCATTGGTCTAGACATTTATTTTTCATACAAATTGTGCTTTACTTCAGGCATTATTTTGCCATAATTTGAAACTTAACCTTCATATATCCATTACTGAGATTACTTGAGACCTCATTTAGCTTCGAAACAGAAGCGTTTGCAAACATAAACATTAAAGAACACATTTAGATAAAATACTTAAGTATTCATGGGCACTATAAACATGCTCGTAAGCTGGGAAGCACTTACTGTAGTACTCCTACAAAGCAACATTTGTCTTCTTAATAACAAAATTCAATTAAACTAAATTTCAATTAATGTTAAAAAGCAATAACAATAGATAATATTTATCAAACTAATAGCCTGGGGAGATTTTGCATGTGCCGTGTTACTGTTATTATTTAGCGATGACATTTTATTCACAGATACTGACTTCAGGGGGATGTAGACATTATTTAACCTGCTTGTAACACTAATGCTTTTCATTAGCAGTGATATTACTGATAAAACCATAGAATAGAAATAACCTTCAAACTTCAATCACCGGACACTCATATTATATTGATCCCTACATTTTTATGTGACTATTACAGGAATGGTTTCAAATAATACCATTTTTTAAAGGTTTTTAATTTGTGCATTATTGCCTTTAAACAAGGCAGTTGCTATATATATGCATCAAACATGGTTAATTTATGCAGCACTTGTCATTTCTGGGGCACGGCTGTCCATTGCTCTGACCAAAAACCTTATATTATAAAGCTCCAGAGACAATTAGGAAATGCTACTTATGTACCACATTCATAGAAAGTAAAGATTATTATACAGTGCTATGAGGTCTGTCATACAAATGACTGGTAGGAAAGATACATGAGACGCTTATAGGTATAATAAAAACATGATAAGATTTAGGTTATCCAAGAACTGTCAATTTTAAATTGCCTAGTGGGATAACCTAAAATAGAACTTTACTTGAATATAGATAGTACTTCAACTCTTCTTTATTCTATTACCCTGAGGATTGGGTTTGGGAATAACTTCCTATTCCATTGCACAGTTTAAAGAAGAAGACCAAAGGGATAATGAGATATTCTACTCAAGTAGGAGACTATTGTGGCATATTTCTGGCTAATGAAAACCTTTGGGTCCATTAGATCTACATGTCAAGTGTTGACATGATGTAGACCCAACCTGAAAGGGTTTAGTACACCTAAGCAATCACTTCATGTGATCTGAAGCTCCAATGTGCTCAAACCTTTTAGTATAACCTTGAAAACTATAGAAACAGAAAAAACGAGTAGAAGAATAAAAGGTAAAATGTTGTAAGAATTCATGTCCCTTTTGGGTATAAAAATATATTTGCTCACATTTGCTAAGAAGCACATTAATTGGGTATAAATTATGTAAAAAAAAGTCATAAATGATGATGTGCAACAAATTTGCTAACATTTTTTTTACAAGTTTCTCTCACGCTAAATTTAAATAGTGGTAAGAAAATTGTATGTGATCTCCAAGGAGAAGGAGACTGATATCAATATAGCCTGAAAAAGTCAACCTTTTTGCAAAATCTGATTGCAAGTCAAGATTTCATTTTATATTTAAAATTCGTTAAAATTCTTAAAAGGCATTTTGGAAAACACTAATTATTACTTATATTCAGTATATGTTTGTAGAAGAATAGTATCTTACTTTGAGGAATAGTAAAGTTAGAAACTTTTTAGCCAATGCAATTTAAAAATGCTACATTACAGAAAAAGCTGTTATGTTTTGAGGGAGCACAAGTATAGCTTGACATATAAGGTATAATAAAAACAACTCACCTTTTGTCTTACCAATAATACATAGAATAAAAACAATGGTGTTTTCCTAATTTCAGAAACTTCATCATACACTTTGGTGAATCCTTGTCTTGTTGAAGTGAATGTTCAGAACATAAAAGTTTTACCTCAAAGTGAATGGAGTATTTGCTTGGTTGCTATTTAGCTAGATGACTACTATGAAATTTGACTCTTCTTCATGTAATATCTTCTAGCATGGCCCATGTGTGCCCCACATAGAAACTCACAGATTGCTTCCAAATACCAAGGGTGCATCACCAAAGGGAATGCTGGCATCTAGCAAACACCCTTAAACTCTTTCCTTGCTGATGACTTTTCAATTTAAACCAATGTGATGATATGTAAAGAATGTGAAATGAATAGGAGACGGTGAGTCAAAAATTTATTGAAAATCAGACCATAAAACAGTAAAGCAGGAGCACAATATCAAGATGTAATGTCCCACAGTGCACATGTTTTTTATTGTTCAAAATCCAATAAAATATAGTAAGATATACTGAACATATTATGTACCGTATATTATTTTGTATAGTATTTTAGTATTGCATAGAAAATTAGCTTTTTGCATAGAATTAGTGATAGCTTACTGGTGGTCTCTGTGCTGGGATAAGGCCTCATTCACACCACATTTTGTGGCTTTGTCACCAGCATCCATAAGATACCCAAATACTGCGGTGGAACTAGCATGGTCTATAGGGAAATGTAGTATCTTTTAGGCTGTACTTTTTCTATTTCACAGTTATATTTTTTGATGTGCCAGACATAAAAGAATGGCCCACCAGAACACAAAAACATGTACAATTTTAAAAGTGCAAACATAATTCAAAAGAGCATATATTTGCTCTACTGCTTCCTATGTGTCATGGGTGGGCCTACGAACCCCGTCCCGGGTCGCAGGCACACCCGTGGTCCCTCACCCTGCCGGCCGTGTCCCCGCCTACTTACCCGGCCGCGCTCCTGCTGCAGCTCCAGTCTCCCGGCGCACGTGTCCTCGCTCCCGAGGGTGCGCGCACGCCGACTCTGTGAAATTTAAAGGGCCAGCGCACCGGTAATTGGGTATTGCTGGTCGCTGCCCTTATTTAAGCATGCCTCTTCCTGAGTCTTGTTGCCGGAAACTTTTGTGCCAATAGCCCTAAGAGAAAGCGTTCCTAAGCCTTGTTTCGATTACCTGTAAAGTACCGTTTGCTTCCGTTCCTCGACCATGAATCTTGCCGCCTGTCCTGACCTTCTGCCTGTCCATGTCTACAAACCATAGCCACCTGTCCTGACCTCCTGCCTGTCCCCGACTATGAGCCTGCCTGACGATTTTGTACCACGCTACACCTCGGCTGCCTCCACAATCAAGTCTCGTCAGGGGTAGCAACCTGGTAGACTCCCGCCGCAGCAAGTCCATCCCGCTTTGCGGCGGGCTCTGGTGAAAATCGGGACCTACTTAGATTCCGCTCCCTGGCGTGGCTTACGCCATCACTTGCGGTGGTCCAGAGGATCCACTATCTCCAACCGTGACACTATGGCTTCACCTCGGTATAAATCGGAATACCTTTTTCACAGTATCTCAATGGATACTGGCAACAGACCCACAAAACTTAATACGAATGGGGCTTTACACAGATTATCCACCCACAACAAAGAAAAAATAATAATTATAATAATGTTCAATATATGGTATAGTAGGGTGCAATTAGCAGACGATTTCTTTGCACCTTTTAAATGTAAATGTAAAGTGTTGTTGTTTTTTCAGGTGTTCCCTGTAGGACTTTCCAATCAAAGGGAAAGAGATTGTTAATGCAACCTCTGCACCTATTGCTGTTACTTGTAAATAAGTAAACACAACCGAGTAGAAGCCTATATACATATTCATTTTCCAAGAGAGTGGTCCAACTGTCCAGAGCTTAAAGGGGTTTTATCACTACAAGGATTGCTTTTTATGTTAAAGATCTTTCAAAAACAAGTCCCTTTGCAATACGTGTCCATTAACAGTGTCCTACCTATTCTGAGATATCCTATCTTGTATGGGCTGCATCAGCTCCTCAAGTCGCTATAGCTACAGGCATGTTTGATTTCTCATGATAGGCTGCCAGTGCTGGTCACTATAGCTACAGACCTGTTTAATCTCTCCTGTTAGGCTGCCAGCACTGGTCGCTATAGCTACAGACCTGGCTTCTACTGCAGTCTAGTAGAAGCCAGTAAACACGCCTCTGAATTCAAAGTGAAACCAAGAAAACATGAATCAAGGTAGTGAGACAACTCCTTTAAGGACTAAACTGTAACTAATGTACCAGTACTGGTGAACCACAGTATGTAATTATACTACAGAGTAGACTTTCTGAGGACAATGAATGTACTGACCTATGCTGGCTTCTACCTACCAGGCATAATTTATATTCTCAAAAACTAAGTACATCAGCACAGTAAAAACTAAAACCCGTAAAAACATTGACCCTGTGGAACATTTACAATGCATTACTGCTATACATGCATAAAATTAGGTTTCTAGTGGGCATATGCTATTTGATCAAAATGAGCACTAAAAACATTATTTTATACAGGTATAAAGAAACGCACTTTATGGGAGACATGTATGAAAACTCTCTAGGTCCAAGACTTTCTTTGTTGCCCATAGCAACCAATCAGAGCGCCCCTTTCATTTCATATATTGTTCTAAAAAAATGAAAGGGGGGCTCTGAAAGGTTGCTATGGGCCACAAAGAAAGTCTTATACCTAGACATTTTTCATACAGGAGGCCCTAAATGTTCCACAAGTTTAATATTTGTATGGGTGTTAGTGCCTGCTGTGTGCTGCTGTATTTTGTGTTTAAGAATTTACTTTTAGCAGCCATGACAGTGTACACCTGTGCCTAAGCAAATTGCACAATGGGAGGTGCGGGCTTATTGTGACATCGTTTATAGCTTCCTTCCTGCATGGAAAATTAGCAAGAACTTTTGTAACTTGCCGTATTGTGTGTTGTTATGAAACCTAGAGGTGGACAAGTATGGCATTCAGAATCAATGCAATTATGCCAGAGGCTACTTACAAACTTTCAACCCGCCACATGATCTCTTCAATAATCTGTATTGATCCCCTCATAGAGGACCCATTTAACTGCATATATACTCATAACAATTCTATAAATATTAATTCTTTTTTTGAAAACCTTTTTACAAATAATAGTTAATTCTGATTTACTCCAGAATCACTGTTGTAAATTGTAAATAAACAGATTTTATACAATAACTATCCTTCGATTTTTAGCTAAGACCAAAATCCAATTCTTCATTTTAAAAGATTAATGGCCTTTGACATTACCTTGTGAATGGCAGGGCATGAGCAAGGCATGTGACAGCAGCTCATAAGTTGTGAAACATGCAAGGGAGGAGAGGAAAGGCCACAAGTTTCCCTGACCCTTAAATGTAAGAAAATTTTATTATTTTCATGTAGAAGATTCTATATTTTTTTTTAATATAATCTATGAATGTGCAAAGCATAATTTTTATTAAAGCCCTGCACTCATTTTCATTGAAGACTTTACCTAGAGCTGGGTAATTAGTCAAATCAGTTTGATAAATTTGCTAGCTGGGCACCTTATGTTCTGTTTTTTTTTTACATAAATGTTAAATCAGTTTTATTTGCAGCAGTCTATGGAGCAGAAGCCCTGGCTCCTTACACACAATCGGCCCAGCTTATAGCTGAGTTGTGGCTGTTGCATATTTCCTTTCAAAGTGACCTGGTCCTGGGAGAAATCCAATATAGGCTTTATTCTCCCTCCTGACAGCTATAGTAGTGGGTTCTTCACTGTAGGTAATCCTAAGGCTAGGTCTACACAGCATATGACAAAATACCGTTAGAAATCTGAAAGGCATTTTGTCCTTGCTGGATCGTTGTTTTTGCCGCAGATTTGCACAAAAGCCACGGTCGGTTTTTAGATTTGCCGTCGGCCCCCATAAATTCAATGTATGGTGCCAATGGTATATCCGAGCAGAGTCCAGGGAAAAATACAATATGTTGCATATTCTGTCTTATTTTTAACACAATTGTAAAAAACCCGTGCCATGTAGACTACAGCACAGGTTTTTCATTGCTGTCTATGCAGCACAGTGTACCATTGGATTTTCAGCGGTTTCAAAATACTGAAACCATTGCAAATCCGCCGTAAAACCTGTGCTGTGTAGACATAGGCTAAGTGAGTGGTAGGATAAGAAAGTCTGCATCAAATCTTCCCAAATCCTTCTGAAAGATTTTACTTTTAGGCCATTTCCTCCAGCCCTACCTTTACCTAATTGGTTTTTGAAAGAAATACATAGAAAATACTAAAACTAAACATTTATTTTTAATATTTCATGTACAACATGTTTGCAACTAATTGATTGACCCTGATCATTGCTGAGAGCATATAAATATCATAAAGCAATGTGGTGGACACTGCAGCCCAATGAAGGAGTTGCCTAATCTCAGACATTTAGGGCGACATGTATAAATGGGGCTGTGCCAGGATGCTGGCGTCTTTTCAGACCAAAAAATTGGTGCAGCCCCATTTTCTATATTTTTAATCAGGCGCACTCCAGTATCAGGCGTATTACAGAGCGGCCGTGGCACTTTGTTATGTGCTTGAAATTAAGGGGGCTTCCTGGAGGTGTGTCGCACTACAACCGTATGAAACTACACATGTATGCCTTTTTATCGGCAAATCCAGGTGCATCACTACTGGAACAGGTAGACTACTTTAAAAGAGGTTTACCTGAGTCTGAATTGTCACTTTGTAGCTAGAAAGTGCTAAATCTATGATCTGCAGTAGAACAGGTTCATAGATTCAGGTGCATTCAATGCTACAAGTGTGCACAAAAAAAATGGCGCACGGGCGCCAAAAATCGTACATGTCGCCCTTAGGATGTAATAATAAGATATCCTAAAAGCCCACACCTATCTTGTGAATGAGCCCCCAATCTTCTATGCATTGAAAAGAGAGTTCGCTTTTTTCATTCATTTCAATGGTAGTTCCAAATAAAACCAGATTAGCACACTCGACTGAATGCAGCACTCTCGTAAGAGAATAAAAAGAGATGCACATGGTCGTCCACCTTTCTATTCTGCACAGAGAAATTTGAGGATCCATTCTCAAGTAAGTGCGAGTTCCAGAGAAGCCCACTGTATTATATGTTGTAATGTATTGTTTTCTTATATACTGCACTCGTGTAACCTCTCAATGTTGTTAAAATTCAAACATTATTAAAAATGTCCAACTAAATCATCCACTCCACAAATACTTTTTTCTGATCTCACAGTCTTCAGGCAGAATATTGAAGTATTCAGACATGATGGCCAAGAGGAAGCCATGAGTGTTATGTGAAAACACACTTAAGGTTACAATACCTTAAAAGGTCTATAAATAGAGATGGGCGAATTGATTCTAACAAAGTGGAATTCGTTTAGAATTTCAGAAAAACTTCGGTTCTGAACGAAGTCGAAGTTTGGGGTACTTCGCGTGAACGAAGTGTGCTTTTGATTGATAAAATGGCTGCGAGCACATGGGGGTTACATGGGGCAAAGGCACTCTGGGAGGAAGAAAGGCATAGCCTGCATGACATGTGCAGAGATGAAGCCAATCAGAGACCGGCGGGGTTCTGTAAAGACCGCACTATATAATTCCGGGCCCCGAAGGCTGGAGCTCACACTGCTTTTCACTGTATGATTAGGGAAGGTGCTCCCCGCCGCTGTTGGGAATAGCTCTACTGAAGAACTGATTTTTATACAGCGATTTTTGTGAGGTGCCCTCAGCTTGTCTCAAGACTGTTCCTTAATTTTTCTTTTCTGATTTTTTGGGGTATTGGATCTGAAGTCCAGTGGGGCGTCCACTGCGGGCTGCATATAAAATTTAATGTTATCTGCTCACAGCACATTGAATATCCAAGGGGGATCTAAGCCAGTTTCCTGGTTTTTATTCATTTTTAAAAAAACAGCTTTTTTTACAATACAAATACCCACTTCATTTTTGGCTGCTCAATTTCTTTTGGAAAATTTACTCCGGGGGTTAATTTTAAAGCGTTGTTTTTCTGTGGGGTTTGACCCAAGAAAACGTCTTTTTCCCCGCCAAAAAAAAAAATTTTCCTGTAAACCAAATTCCAACGGGGGTTAAATTTTACAATTTTTTTTTGTTGTGTAGGAAAAAAAAACCCCCGAAATTTTAAAAACCGCTCAAAGCTACATTTTGGGCGTAAATTTCTTTTTGCGCAATTTACATCCAGGGGTTAAATTAAGCGTTGTTTGTGCTGTGGGACTTCAAAAAAACCGTCTTTTTCACCAAAAAAAATTACCAATTTTCCCCTGTCCAAAAATTCAAATGAAGGTTTAATTAAAATTTTTTCTTGTTGTTTGAAAAAAAAACACGAAATTGTAACACGTACAAGCTAGTAATTGTGCTGTAATTCTTTTGCGAAATTTACTTTCCGGGGGGTTAAGTAAGGTTTTTTTTCGCTGTGGTGAAAAAAAATAAACCGTCTTTTTCACCGCCAAAAATTAAATTTTCAGTAGCAAATTCACAGCAAGGTTAATTACAATTTTTTCTCTTTTTTGTGTAGCGTAGAAAACAGCAATTGTAACACGCTCAAAGTTAGTATTTTTTGGGCGCTAATTTCTTTTGCGCAATTTTAAACCGGGGTTTAATTAAGCTTGTTTGTGCTGTGGGGCTAAAAGAAACCGGCTTGTTCACCCCAAAAAAAAATAAAATTTTCCGTACCATAATTAAAAAAGCAAAGGGTTTAATTAAAATTTTTTCTCTTGTTGGTAGGTAAAAAAACAGCCATTGTAACACGCCAAAAACTCTTGTTTTGGTTGCTAATTCTTTTGCGCAATTTATACCCAAGGGGGTTTAAATTTAAGCGTTTTTTTCTGCATTGTACTCGTAAAAGAAAACTTTGTTTTCACCCACAGAAAAATTTTGTAGAAATTAAAATTCATGTTTGTGTTTTTTTTAAATTCAGTAAAAAAAACCCATTTTTTAAAAGGAAACTACAAGTCAATTTTTCCTCCCCATTTGTGGAGCTTTAGTTTGAGCGATTGCGTTGGCTTTCGAGATCGGCGATAGTCGATAGTCGGCCGCTATCGAAAAGGGTTTTTCGAAAGGGGGCATCGATTATAGCGATTACCATTAAAGTTATGGGAGAGAAAACAAACCTTAATTATTACCCCCAAAAAAGGTGGAGAAGCTGAAATTAACATCCAAACAGTAATGGATACGTGCACATCTTAGGAAAAACCAACTTGGGTTTATAAAAGTCACAAAAAAAAATCACAGACCATTCACTATCCCGTCTTGACCACACCCTCCCTAAAACCTGTCCCCCCACAAATTAAAAAGTCCCAAAGGGGCAGTATGATTTAACCACTT
>JAODAL010028050.1:0-53955 GCA_025379985.1 Phyllomedusa bahiana | reverse complement strand
GGTTACTTCCTGGGCCAGTGCCCTATAGTCTATAGCTGGGAGAGGGGCAGCTCCTTCTGTAGGGGGCAGGGAGAAGGCAGCCACGGCAGCCCGAGTACCTGGAATTACGGCGCTGCTCCTGCTCTCCTCCTCCATGGGCGCGCGGCGGGCCGCCATTTTGGATTCTCCTCGCGGCGTGCGGGCGGGAAGCGGGGACGCGTCCTTCTGGCTGCTCCTAAGGACGTATCTGTCCATCTGCTCGCTGGCTAGGGCTGTAGGGTTCGCGCCTCGGTCGCCGGGAGCCGGTCTGCGCCGTTAAAACGGCCGTTGTACCGGCAGATGCAGGGAGGCGGAGTGGAGCTCTCACCGCTCACATCCTCGCGCCAGCGCCGGAACCGGAAGACCTCCTAGAGGTAACGTTAGCGTAGGACCCACTTGCCTGAGATCCCGGTGAAGTTTCGGAAGTGGGCTTCAGCAGTTCTGGCCAGAAGTGTGAACAAAGAACCTCATTTTTTTCCATATATCCTAGTTAGCAGTAATGCTTTTTCCAAAATTCCTATGTCCTTTTTGATAGTTTCTTTAGTCCTAGATGTGCCACTGTTTTTTTGAATTTGAATGACTATATGTATTGCTGCCACACCAGTGTACATTTGTGCTTTATTTTAAACAAAGTTTTTTCATGTGCAAAACCAAATTTTTATTTTTTTGACTTTATGTAAGGGAGTAGTGGCGGACTCCATTTTGGTTTTTGTAAATCACCCACTTCCTCAAGTTTTAAATCAGTGCAGTGTGCTTTGAAGCAGGTCTCTTCGCTCCCTGAAGTGGGGCTGGTCTGAATAGGACCCAATAGAGGTAACGTTAGCGTAGGACCCACTTGCCTGTGGTCCCGATGAAGTTTCGGAAGTGGGCTTAAGCAGTTCTGGCCAGAAGTGTGAACAAAGAACCTCATTTTTTTCCATATATCCTAGTTAGCAGTAATGCTTTTTTACAAAATTCCTATATCCTTTTTGATAGTTTCTTTAGTCCATGATGTGCCACTGTTTTTTGAATTTGAATGACTATATGTATTGCTGCCACACCAGTGTGCATTTGTGCTTTTTTTAAACAAAGTTTTTTCATGTGCAAAACCAAATTTTTTTTTTTTTTTTTACTTTATGTAAGGGAGTAGTGGCGGACTCCATTTTGGTTTTTGTACATCACCCACTTCCTCAGGTTTTAAATCAGTGCAGTGTGCTTTGAAGCAGGTCTCTTCGCTCCCTGAAGTGTGCTGGTTGAATAGGACCCAATAGAGGTAACGTTAGCGTAGGACCCACTTGCCTGAGGTCCCGATGAAGTTTCGGAAGTGGGCTTAAGCAGTTCTGGCCAGAAGTGTGAACAAAGAACCTCATTTTTTTTCCATATATCCTAGTTAGCAGTAATACTTTTTCCAAAATTCTTATGTCCTTTTTGATAGTTTCTTTAGTCCATGATGTGCCACTGTTTTTTTGAATTTAAATGACTATATGTATTGCTGCCACACCAGTGTGCATTTGTGCTTTTTTTAAACAAAGTTTTTTTCATGTGCAAAACCAAATGTTTTTTTTTTTTTCTGACTTTATGTAAGGGAGTAGTGGCGGACTCCATTTTGGTTTTTGTACATCACCCACTTCCTCAGGTTTTAAATCAGTGCAGTGTGCTTTGAAGCAGGTCTCTTCGCTCCCTGAAGTGTGCTGGTCTGAATAGGACCCAATAGAGGTAACGTTAGCGTAGGACCCACTTGCCTGAGGTCCCGGTGAAGTTTCGGAAGTGGGCTTAAGCAGTTCTGGCCAGAAGTGTGAACAAAGAACCTCATTTTTTTCGATATATCCTAGTTAGCAGTAATGCTTTTTTACAAAATTCCTATATCCTTTTTGATAGTTTCTTTAGTCCATGATGTGCCACTGTTTTTTGAATTTGAATGACTATATGTATTGCTGCCACACCAGTGTGCATTTGTGCTTTTTTTAAACAAATTTTTTTTAATGTGAAAAACTAAATTTTTTTTTTTTTTTTTTTACTTTATGTAAGGGAGTAGTGGCGGACTCCATTTTGGTTTTTGTACCTCACCCACTTCCTCAGGTTTTAAATCAGTGCAGTGTGCTGTGAAGCAGGTCTCTTCGCTCCCTGAAGTGTGTGGTCTGAATAGGACCCAATAGAGGTAACGTTAGCGTAGGACCCACTTGCCTGAGGTCCCGGTGAAGTTTCGGAAGTGGGCTTAAGCAGTTCTGGCCAGAAGTGTGAACAAAGAACCTAATTTTTTTCCATATATCCTAGTTAGCAGTAATGCTTTTTCCAAAATTCCTATGTCCTTTTTGATAGTTTCTTTAGTCCATGATGTGCCACTGTTTTTTTGAATTTGAATGACTATATGTATTGCTGCCACACCAGTGTGCATTTGTGCTTTTTTTAAACAAAGTTTTTTCATGTGCAAAACCATATGTGTTTTTTTTTTTTTACTTTATGTAAGGGAGTAGTGGCGGACTCCATTTTGGTTTTTGTACCTCACCCACTTCCTCAGGTTTTAAATCAGTGCAGTGTGCTTTGTAGCAGGTCTCTTCGCTCCCTGAAGTGTGCTGGTCTGAATAGGACCCAATAGAGGTAACGTTAGCGTAGGACCCACTTGCCTGTGGCCCCGGTGAAGTTTCGGAAGTGGGCTTAAGCAGTTCTGGCCAGAAGTGTGAACAAAGAACCTCATTTTTTTCCATATATCCTACTTAGCAGTAATGCTTTTTCCAAAATTCCTATGTCCTTTTGATAGTTTCTTTAGTCCATGATGTGCCACTGTTTTTTTGAATTTGAATGACTATATGTATTGCTGCCACACCAGTGTGCATTTGTGTTTTTTTTAAACAAAGTTTTTTCATGTGCAAAACCAAATGTTTTTATTTTTGACTTTATGTAAGGGAGTAGTGGCGGACTCCATTTTGGTTTTTGTACATCACCCACTTCCTCAGGTTTTAAATCAGTGCAGTGTGCTTTGAAGCAGGTCTCTTCGCTACCTGAAGTGTGCTGGTCTGAATAGGACCCAATAGAGGTAACGTTAGCGTAGGACCCACTTGCCTGAGGTCCCGGTGAAGTTTCGGAAGTGGGCTTAAGCAGTTCTGGCCAGAAGTGTGAACAAAGAACCTCATTTTTTTTTATATATCCTAGTTAGCAGTAATGCTTTTTTACAAAATTCCTATATCCTTTTTGATAGTTTCTTTAGTCCATGATGTGCCACTGTTTTTTTGAATGAATACATTTTTTTTCAGTGAGATACTCCAGGATAGCATCTCTGAGAAAACCTTCAAACATTTTACCTACAAAAGTCAAACTTACCGGCCTATAGTTTCCTGGATCACTTTTTGACCCCTCTTTGAATATTGGCACCACATTTGCTATGCGCCAATCCTTTGGGACAAACCCCGTTATTAGACATAAATATTAAGAATAGGGGGCCTATCTATGACATCACTTAACTCCCTTAGGACATGTGGGTGTATGCCATCTGACCTGGGGATTTGTCTATTTTAATCTTCTTTAGACGTTGCTGCACTTCTTCCTGGGTTAGACAAGAAACTTTTAAGTTGGAGTTTACCTCATCCCTCTGTTCCACAGGAAGCTCATCCTCCTCGGTAAATACAGTGGAGAAAAAAGTGTTTAATAGGTTTGCTTTTTTCTCATCGCCCTCTGTCTCTCCCTCAGTATTTTTCAAAGGGCCAACATTTTCTGTTTTAATCTTTTTACTATTTATATAGTTAAAAAATATTTTGGGGTTAGTTTTACTTTCTATAGCGATATGTCTTTCCGTCTCCAGCTTTGCTTCCTTTATCTTTATTTTACACACTTTATTTTTTTCCTTATAGCTTCTTAGTGCCTCTTCACTACCCTCCTGTTTTAGTAGCTGAAACGCTTTCTTTTTGTTTTTTATTGCCTCTTTTACATCCCTGTTGATCCACATTGGGTTTTTCCTGTTTCTAATTGTTTTATTACCATAAGGTATGTACCTCTCACAGTGGTAGCCTAGGATGTTTTTAAAAATATCCCATTTATTATTTGTTCTGCCATATTTAAACACATTGTCCCAGTCAATACGGTTTAGGGCCTCCCTAAGCAGAATAAAATTAGCCTTCCTAAAATTGTGTTTTTGTGGCTCCTTGACAAAAAACTCTATTGAAGGATAAACGGAAATGTATTATATTATGGTCACTATTTCCTAGGTGCCCCTCAACCTGAACCTTTGTTACTCTGTCAGGTCTATTAGTCAATATTAAGTCTAGAAGGGCCTTTCCTCTAGTCGGTTCTTGCACCATTTGGCAAAGGTAATTATCATTAGTTATTGACAAAAACCTGTTTCCTTTATGAGAGCTACAGGTTTCAGATTCCCAATTGATGTCTGGATAGTTAAAGTCACCCATAATAATAACCTCATTCTGATTAGCCGCCTCATCCATTTGCCTGAGGAGTACATCTTCCATGGGTTCTGTTATATTTGGGTGCCTATAGCAGACCCCTAAAAGTATTATATTGTTATTGTTACCCCCATGTATATTTACCCATAATGATTCCACCTGTTCATTACCTGTACCTATATCTTCCCGCAGTGTTGGCTTCAGACAGGATTTTACATAGAGACATACACCTCCCCCCTTCCGGTCTTTACGATCCCTTCTAAATAGACTGTAACCCTGCAAGTTAACCGCCCAGTCGTAGCTCTCGTCCAGCCATGTCTCAGTTATCCCCACTATGTCATATTTTTCTTCAGCTATTAGTAATTCTAGTTCATTTATTTTGTTGGTCAGACTCCTGGCATTGGTCAGCATGCAATTTAGAGATTTTTCAGTTTTTATTCCTTTCTCCCTGATCTTTTTAACTATTGCTACACCCCCTCCCTCCACTCCACCCCCTGATTTATTACTAATTCCCAGCTCTCTATCTTCACTATCTTGCACTCTATATGTGTAGTTACCCTCCCCCCAGTCCCTAGTTTAAATATTCCTCCAACTTCCTGTCCATTTTGTCCCCCAAGATCTTAAGATGTTTGTTTTGTAAATTTTACAGTGAAGAGTCGGGAGTAGTCGTCATGGCGTCTGGGAGAGATGGAAAAGAAGGAGAGAGAGAACAACTCTTTAGAGACGTCTCCTGTGAGTCACTAGATATAACTTTACTGTAACCATTTATATGTCTGCAGAGCCTGTGTACAGCTGGTATCCACCACTGTATGGTCGCTGTATGCTGGTAATATTGGTTGAAGTATAATGGTTTGTATTCAGTAATGGTCAGTTTGTATTATTCAGTCACTATGTGGTCACGGTGTTGCTGTATTTGGTCACTATGTGGTCATGGTGTGGTAGTATTATTCGGTCACTGTGTGCTGGAGATATGTGGTCTTAGTGGTCTTGGGATTCTGGTTGGTGTAGCAGTGTTATTTGGTAACTGTATGACTATTATCTAGTAATTTTATATGTAGCACATTGTGGTAAAGCTTTCTGTATATTTTGGCTTTGGTTGATGGTGATGCACTGTGTTTCATTATGGCGCATTATGTTACATGGGGGGAAGGGGGGCGAAATTTCTTCACCTCGCCCTGAGTGAAATTTAGCCTAGGAACAGCCCTGTCTCTGTATCCACCTATCTGACTGTGACATGCATGATTATGGTTATTGTGTAACTGAAACTTGGAAAAAAGTCACGATTCTGGACCTCATCCAAAACAAAAAAATATTTTTGGGATATTTGCACTAAATGTCGTAAAACATTGAAAAACACTGAAAAAAAAAAAACTTACTTGCACCATGCTTGTGGGGGATTTGTTATTACTGCATTCAATCTTCGGTACAAATTATGTGCTATATGTATTCTGAAGGTTGATATGAATCTGGAAATTCCAAACTAGTACAGTTTTCTTTGTTTGGGTACTGTAAAAAATCCATACATTTCTATTTTTAAAATTTTTGCCAAATATTTCTGCGACCAATAACTTTTTGTACTTCTATCTACAGACTTGTTATGGTACATTTTTTGTAGGCTGAAGTGCTTGGAATACATGCAACTTTCTTGATCACTTTTATTCCAATTTTTTAGGGACGTGAAATAACCAAAAAAAACACAATTATGGTTTTTGGGATTATAGAGTGTATTAAAAGGGGCATGGATGCACATGATGGGAACATTATTATCCCATTATACAATTCACTGGTTAGACCACACATGGAATATTGTGTACAGTTTTGGGCACCAGTGCACAGGAAAGACATTGTAGAGTTTGATCAGGTACAAAGGCGGGCAACAAAAATAATAAAAGGACTGGGTGGACTCCAATACCCAGAAAGATTAGCAAGATTAGGGTTATTTAGTTTAGAGAAAAGACGACTGGGGGGGACATAATAAATATGTTTAAATATATTAAAGGTCAATGTAGAGATCTCTCTCAAGATTTATTTATACCCAGGACTGTATCCAGAACAAGGGAGCATCCTCTACTTCTTGAGGAAAGAAAGCTTCTACATAAACATAGAAACGGATTCTTTACTGTTAGAGCAGTGAGACTGTGGAACTCTTTGCCAGAGGAAATTATCATGGTGAATTCAATAACAGAGTTCAAAAAGGGTCTGGATGCATTTCTGGAAGTAATAATATAACAAGTTATAGTGACTAGGATTCTAGAAATGGGTCGTTGATCCAGGGATTTATTCTGATTGCCAGATTGGAGTCGGGAAGTAATTTTTCCCTAAAATGAGGAAAACTGGATTCTACCTCATGGGGGTTTTTACCTTCCTCTGGATCAACACTTTAGCAAAATAGGCTGAACTGGATGGATATCTGTCTTTTTTTGGCCTTACAAACTATGTAACTATGTAAATCATTGGATAGAGCTGTCAATCCCTCTAAAGCAGAGGTCCTCAACCGCAGGGCCGCAGAGCATGGTCTGCCAGTCAGTGGCCCCAGGTTACAAATGATGACTGTATAAATCCGGGTGGTATCTACACATCAGAGACACAGGGAGCATGGTGCAGCAGCGTCGTCACACCCCCTGCGCTGCTGGGTCTCGCCGAACACCAGCGCATCTGCAGGGTATTGAGGAAAGGTGAGTACCTTTTTTTTTTTCTATTAGCCTGCCTATTTACTTACAGGGGGAATGCATATGTGACTGGCCACTCCAGGGGGAACGTATATGTGACTGGCCACCCCAGGAAGCACATATATGTGACTGGCCACTACAGGGGGCACATATATGTGACTGGCCACTACAGAGGGCATGTATTTTTGACTAGCCACTACAGGGGGCCTGTAAAAACCTACAAAAGTCTTAGGGAGGCCTATATTCCTACCGATCTACCTAATGGTGGAACAAGATACCTACCTATTTGAGCACCTATAAATCTAACTACTTAAAGGGGCCCACAGAGCTGATTATATATGTATATATATTATATACATGCATGATTGCTGACCCACAGGGCTGACAGTCTCTAGTTATATAATATGGGTTATTGATGATGTGATACAGGACAGAAGCAGCCACATGAATTCTATGGTATTCAGAGACACACTGTGTGCTGAAATCCAACTAAATGTAGCCAAACTGATTGGTCGGCGTTACATAATATAGATGGACAATGACCCAAAACTTATAGCCAAAGCAACCCAGGAGTTTATTAAAGCAAAGAAGTGGAATATTCTTGAATGGCCAAGTCAGTCTTAACCCAATTGAGAATGCATTTAACTTGTTAAAGACTAAACTTCAGACAGAAATGGCCACAAACAGCAAATGCGGTAAAGGCCTGGCAGAGCATTAAAAAGGAGGATGCGCGGCGGCTGGTGATGTCCATGAGTACAAGACTGCAGGCAGTCATTGCAAAGAAAGGGTTTTCAGCCAAGTATTAGAAATTAACAATTTATTTACAATTCTTTAATTTGTCCAATTACTTTTGAGCCCCTGAAATGAGGGGATTGTGTTTAAAAAACACTTTAGTTCCTCACATTTTTATGCAATTATTTTGTTCAACCCACTGAATTAAAGCTGAAAGTTTGCACTTCAACTGCATCTGAATTGTTTTGTTCAAAATTCATTGTGGTAATGTACAGAACCAAAATTAGAAAAATGTTGTCTGCCCAAATATTTATGGACCCCACTGTATGTGTGCAGAGCATCTGCATACATGTGATAATTACATGTGGTGGTCGCATTTGGTCATGGCCTGGCAGTATTATTTGGTCCGTAAAGGAGTTTTCCCATAAAGCAAAGTTTAATGGCACGGTTGGTTCTAAGCTAGCCATGAGCCGATGGTGCATGAGATGGAGATTCGAATATAGTGTGTACGCTTGGCTATATTCTTGAGTTCCCCATAGAAGGGAATGAGGACAGCTGCAAGCGCTGCCCTTCTCATTCTCATGTATGGTTGGCTCGCATTTAACTGATAGCAGATCGTGCCACTAGACTCTGCTTTGTGGGAACACTCATTTAAGTAGTAATATTATTTGGTCTTGGTTTCGATTTTCTTTAGTAAAAATCATACATATGGTATATTTGCTCCATGTATAGTTGTATTATTCGGTAACTATATGACTATCAGTTAGGGGTATTACAGCATGATACATAGGTGAGAGGTTTTGAAAAGTAAATTTGACAGCACTAATTTTCATTGTGTGAGGTACTGCTGAGGTGATGGACAGTATCAATGTGGAATACGCAGAAAATTAGTGACCAGAACATACATTTTGTTCTCTATAAAAATATGTCCCAGTTCACAATGTGGTGTGAAAACAGCCCTACTAAGCAAAATGTAACACAGACGGCCCAGCCTCAGATGTTTTAGAACCCTAACACCGGGACATTCCTAGGGGCGAGGGAGGCCGGCGATCACTCGGGGCACCGAGGCTCCACTCACCCGCCCGGAGGTCAGCCCTTGACTCCGCGCAGGCGTTGTAACACTCGCTGTGCAGCTGCTGGTAGAGGGAGGAGGCAGGATGGATCCTGCCTCCTCCCCTGCATCAGCGTTGCGGGAGGCGTACGGCTTTCACCGCGCACAGTCACGACGTGTCATGTAATACAAATCATTAGAAAATCATACACATTATCAATATAAATACATGATTAGAATAAATCATTTCACTCAATCAAAAATTACATAAAATACATAATAATCCGTGACTCACTAACAGTATATACCAGTGACATAATTAAATAATACGGAGACCCCAATACCCACAACTAAAACCACATCTCTGCCCAGGGGCATAGCTAAAGGCTTGTGGGCCCGGGTGCAAATCTTCAGCTGGGCCCCCTATCCCCAGACCATGGCTGTGGACTACTATAACAGGTTAAAAAAGAAAAACAAGTTATACAGCTGAAGTGTCTGCCCACGATTGCTCTCCTCCCTCCACCCCAATTCTTTGAGAGGTA
Source organism: Phyllomedusa bahiana (assembly GCA_025379985.1). Lineage (NCBI taxonomy): Eukaryota > Metazoa > Chordata > Amphibia > Anura > Hylidae > Phyllomedusa > Phyllomedusa bahiana. The sequence continues at coordinate 44,573 of JAODAL010028050.1, read as the reverse complement.
AACAGGAAAAAAATTAAATTGCACTTTTGTTTCCTGGGTTTAATTTTTGTTGGAGTTTACACCGTACAGTTTAATTGACATTTTATCTGTATTCTGCACGTCACTACGTATACAAGGGCCAAAAAATACTGCCACATGATCACCGCATGTCACCACTATAATGACTAATACCATTATAATATCACTGATAAAATCAGTATAGAAAGACCAATAATAACGGTCAGGAAAAGCCTGCCGACCCACTCGAGGGTCGTCTGCCTGACTTGGGGTGTATCGGGACGTCACACTCCCCCTAGGGGTGCACGAGGTCAGCCATATACTGTTTCTGTTAACCCCTCTCCACACAGGCACAGGAAGACCCAGGGAGGGCGAGGGGACACTGGGGACATGCGGCCTTGAAAGGTCCTGGCTGTTTGCAAAGGTGACAGAGTCGGGAATCCCCCAATAAGGTGGAAGCATGGGTTGGTGAACCCCTGGGCTTGGGGGTAGGGACAACTGGCACAGCGGGCGTCTTACCCTCTCTCCAGCTGGCCTCAGGTGCCCGATTGTTGGCATATTCTTCCGCGAGGTTTGCTGTGGCAGTGGCCCACTCCGGTTTCCAGTCATGAAGGTGCTGCTGGAGGTCCTCCGGGCAGTTCCACTAAAGCTGCTCCGTTACAATGAGCTCCTTCAGCTGCTGGATGGTGGTGATCTTCAGCCCTGAGGTCCACTGCTCTCTGGAGGGCCCGCATGTGGTCTGCCCAGCTGTCGGTAGGACCCCGCTGTAAACTCCGGAGCTTCTTCCTGTACATCACAGGAGTGAGGTTGTACTGCCGGATCAGCGCCTGCTTGACTGTCTCGTAGGTCAGGGTTGCATCACTGGGCAGGTCCCCGAAGATCTCCAGGGCTTTACCTCTGAGACGAGGAGTTAGGAACCGGACCCACTGGTCCTCAGATACATGGTGCTGGCGGCAAATCTTTTCGAATGCCAGCAAGAAGGTGTCCAGGTCCCCGCCTTTATCCAGCATGGGAAAGTCCTCCGCCCTTAACCTGGGTCTCAGGGGGCTCTTGACTGGCCGGGGTGGACTGTGCCCTTTGTAGCTGGAGCATCTGTAACTAGTGGTCACACTCTCGCTGACGTTCCTTGGCCCACTCACGACGTTCTGCAGCTTCCGCCTCTGTCTGCTCGCGACATTCTGCAGCTGCTAGGAGGGCAGCTTGCAAGGGAATAGCTGAGGGTGAGCTGCCCATTGCGCAATTGACCACCTGTGACTGGCTCCTTGTGGAGCCCGAGCTGGACTCCTGCTCGCCTTCATAGTCCACAGCCTGGTCTGGGCCAAGCTCCTCCTGGCTAACTTCGCCGACTGTTTCCTCAGGGCCTACATCTTTGCCCTTGCCACAACCAGCCATCCTTGCCACTGACACAAAACTGCAACCTGAATGCACCCAACACCTTGTATTTGCACTTGGACTTGTCTAGTGCTGAGCTAATCTTAAGACCCCAGTAGGTAGTTCTTAGTGTCTGGGAGTATGGGACCCGCACTCACACACACTATTGTCTTGATCCCACCGCTCTGCCACCAATCTGTCAGGAAAAGCCCGCCAAACCACTCGAGGGTCGTCGGCCTGACTTGGGGTGTATCGGGACATCGCGCTCCCCCTAGGGGTGCACGAAGTAAGCCAGATACTGTTTCCGTTAACCCCTGTCCACACAGGCACAGGAAGACCCAGGGAGGGCGAGGGAACACCCTACTCTCCCAGAACCCTGAACAGCTGGGAGAGATCCGTTTACCCACGCTGGTTTAACGGAGCTCTGCCAGGCCAATAAGATGCTAACAATTCCCGTTTGGTTATAAGTCCAGTCCGTTACCGACTTATAACAAGGCCAGGAACCAGCCTTGGGGTAGCTATATATTATAGACCGAGTAATAAGCATGTGAGGCCGATGATCAAGACAGACTAGCTCAGATTAAAGTTTATAGATATAATTCGCCTTGGAGGACACACTAGACAAATATATACAAAATAATAATAATATACAGATAAGAGTCAGAGGTGCAAATATAAGTATGGTTACAAACAAAAGCAATGGGATGTGTCTTAGTTACCTGAGGTTGGCTCGGTGCTGGGCCCACATGGGGGGCTGATGTGGCCCTGCTGCTGCCTGGATGCTTCTGGAATGCTGATGTCAGGTACCCCCCTCCTGAATGCAACAATGGGCACACCTGGGCTCTTGCTTATATCCGTGATGGGAGAGCCCACGTGACAGCCCCCTACACTCCTCCACACACCCCTGGGACGGTCTACAAACTCCTCCCTATCTGACCATGCCATTTTTGACTGAAACATAAAAATGTGCTGTACTTCGGCAGGGCATTGGGACAGAACTGAGCCAGTGGCACCATCAGAACTGGATGGGCCTAAGCTATGCCCTGGTACCAGGCACCCCTATCCTATGGGCTTCCTAAGGCCAGCTTTGGATTTCTCAGTCCCCCTGCATCGTGCGAACATGGGAGTGGTGGCTATGTCCACGGGAAGTTTCATATTTTAAAATATGAACCCGCCACAGACCAATTATGAGCGGGTCTCCTAAAAATGTTTATGAAATATAGGTGACTGGCCAACTGGCATCTGTTTATTCAAGTCTTTGAAGCTTGGGGTTTGAGAGAGCACATGTGTCTCAGGTACTAATTGTAACGAGCGGCGCCGCGCTCCGGCCCACGGGCCGCAGGCGCACCCGTGCTTCCTCTCCGGGGTCCCTGCCTGGGACGGGTGGCGCTGCTGGCCGCGGGACGGGCCGCGGGCGCACTCGGTCTGGCCACTCACCTAGCCGCGTTCCTGCTCTGTCCACGCCCTCTGCCGGCCGAGGCGCGTTTATTGGTGAGGTCAGCAGGACTTCTTTGCTGGATCTATGTTGCCCCGTGCCTTAGAAAAAGCGTTCCATAAGTGCATTCTCGCTTAACCGTGTACCAGACCTCTTGCTACGTTTCTTGACTCCGAACCTCTGCTGCCTGCCCTGACCTTCCTGCCTGTCCACGACCACGAACCATTGCCGCAAGCCTTGACCTTACTGCCTGCCCACGACTACGATTCTTGGATTGCGATTCTGTACCACGCTGCACCTTGGCCGCCATCACAAGCAAGTCACGTCTGGGGTAGCGAACTGGTAGCCTCACGCCGCAGCAAGTCCAACCCGCTTTGCGGCGGGCTCTGGTGAATACCGGGGGCTACTTAGACTCCACTCCCTGGCGTGGCTTAACTATCATCGCTTGAGGTGGTTCAGAGGATCCACTACCCAGCCCTTACACTAATTAATGGAAATGAGGATCCTTTCATGTGGTGATCTGCTGCTATGGCTTCCTATGAAAGGGCATTTACAATGGGTCTGAGCTGAGGCTCATTAATGTGTAAATTGGGGCTTGCCTGGGGGATGACTTGGGTTATGAATTTGGAGGGGAGATGACTTGTCATTTTTGAGTGACTTTTCCTCACAATAACAATATACAAAGATCAAATAATACCCCACATACCATTACCCTATAGTGGCTAATAACACATAACACATGTATGAAGGAAGGTGCGTCGAAGTGAATAGTCGAGTCTCATTTTCAGTGTATAATGCACCTGATGTATGAAAGTGTTTTTTGTGCGTTCATAAATGTTGTGTAATATTCGACGTGCCTCGCCTATGTGTTAGGCGCATTACGAAACTTAGGCGCATAAGTAATGCGCCTAACATGTATAAAAGTTATAGACAGGCTGGAAATAAGAGAAGTCATTAGAATAGCATGCCAGTGAATAGAAACTATGGTACTGATCCTGCTTGGAGGACCACAGGTCCCAGCAAGACCTGTGCTGTGCTGGCTCTTGCTGTATGCAGAATAAAAGGTGAGGGCAGCAAAAATAAATGTAAAATGTAATGTAGGAAAAATTTTAAATATAAGAATCTGAACAACATAATCAATGGTAATAAATAATAATCAATCAATGTAATTTTTTTTAGATTCTATTAATTTGTAAATACATTTTATAGGATATATTTTTATATTTTTGGGATATTATATATTTTATATGAATTTTATATGATCATATTTTTCATTAAATTTAAATTCAATTTTATACAGTTTGATAATTATAATAAATTACTTTATTATTGTACTGGTGTAAGTTGTGTAACGCTTCACATGGGTTCGGACGCCATCTTGGACCGTCCTGGGGTGCCTTAGCTCCGGGATTGCCATTTTGGTAAACGGAATTTTCAGGCTGACACAGGGTTCTCTTCAAGTCTGGTCTCCACCACTTATTTTACAACACAGGAAAACGTATACAGTATACCAAAAATAAACCCTAGGCCGTCTAGCCACTAACTACACAAACCAATAGAGACCCTCTCTTTTATCTCTGTCCTGGACCTACCGTCCAGCACAGTACATTTATCATATACTTCAGACTTTTCCTGAAGCCTGGAGGATAAGAGCCTTCTCCTCAGCTCCTCTGCTGCTCCACTCTCAGGTAGCAAGCCACACCCCCCGATTACCTGGAGAGACAGGCTTTTAACAGGTTTCCAGTGATGTTCCAAAATATATATATATTATGCCTCCTCTCCCCGCTCGTACAACACGATCGTATTGTACGCCCAGGGAGATAAGTGACATGTCTATGGGGCAGGCAATCTATGGGTCCGATCAGCGCGACTCCGCGTACACCCGGCGTAATTGCGGGGCGTACAGCACGCCCCACAATTAAGCTGTGTGAACTTACCCTTTTAACACCCACTATAGGTGGGACTTCTGGGTGGGTTTTCATTGAAAAATCGCGGCAAAAAACGCTGTGAAAATGTGCCAAAAGACGTCCGGCGCTTTACATAGACTCCTGTAGTAAATTATCTGCCCTGCTCTGGCGTTTTTTAGAACATGTTGCAATAAACTGACTAGTAAAAGAAACGAGCAGAAAAAAAGAAGCTCAGTGTAGACAGTAGGACATTTTTACAATAGTGTATGGGAGAAGTTTCCAGTCGTTTTTTCAGCGTTTTTAGAAAACGAAAAAAAACGGAAGTTTTTCTGTGCAGTGTAGACATAGGGCATGTCCCCACAGCATGGGTTTGCGGACGGTTTTTCAGATGGTTTGCGGTTTTGCAGACCATCTGAAAAACCGTCCGCAAACGAGCAGAACGGGCTTCTATGGAAAACCCATGCAGCAGTCCCCACTGCACGGGTTTTCCGCCCAAAAACTTTGGGTTTTTTTTGCCACATTCTTCCGTCCGGTTTTTCGGAAGGAATAAGTGAAATTCAATTTTGAAGAGGGAGGGCTTTTCTCATCGCGGAGACGGCACACAAACCGGACAAATACCGGTCGGATAAACCGACCGGTATTTGTCCATTGCCGTGTAAACAGGGCCCATAGCCTAACATAAGTAAATATACATTGTATGGGGTACTATAAGGATATCTGATCCTTTCTTGATTGGGGAGCATTGGTATGTCCTGAAATTGGATTTGAGGGTATTCATGCCCATAGGTGTAACTTTAGGGGGTACGGAGGGAGCTGGTCTCCCCACTTTTTTCTAGGTGGGGGACGGTCCCCCCACTTTTTAGCCACTTCATTAAAAAAATAATCCATATGAGAATACGGTAAGTGGGGAGAGCAGAGCACAGAGGAGGAAGAAGTTAACCCTTTGCCCCCCTATATTTCTGTGCATCTTGTGGGGACTAAGTAAGTAGTAGCCTCAAATGTCAGTGCGTCAGTGCAGAGTGAGAGCAGTGCTGATTGGTAGAGCAGGAGTCAGCAGGTGCTGTTTCAACAATCACATCACTGCTCACAGTCCAGCACACTGTATCTGGGGCTGTATCTTTCCCTTCCATTGTATATGCTCAACCCTCATCAGAGAAGAAGGGAAGCTCTTGCCGAATGCCAAAATGGGACCAGACAAAAGGGGACAGGTAAGGAGGGGACAAGGGTGCTAGGCGTTGTGTGTGCATGTAAGGTACATACTGTATATGTGAGATGTGTAAATGCTGTACAGCCATGTGTCTAACCATGTCACGTCTTCTCTGCACTTGCGCGTCGGGGAAAATTAAAGTGAATGGGGTCAGCCCCGTAGCATTTTAGAAGTGCGGACTGGCCAGCGTGTACTTTAAAACACCCAGCATACAGCAGAGTGCACAGTACACCCCGCTATACACCGTGTGAACATACCTTAAAGGGGTTTTACCACCATGTAATGTTGACGTGGGAACCTCCAAAATGGGTATTTATTTAATCCCTTTTCTAAATATATGTGATTAAAAAAAGTGAAAACTCTGAGAGCTACAGCATTTCTCAATCCCCCTTGGTTACCTCAAAGCTTCCCCTAGTCACGACCCGGGACTGAAAGGCCGCGCTTGCGTGAATCACTTCTTATCTGTGACGGGCAAAATGAAGGGTCTTTTAAGGCACCGGGACAAAATTTTTTTCTTTGTATACGAAAAACTACGTAGTGTTTTAGATCCCTGCTTTATCTGATACAGAGAACATGAAGAACTTCAAGCTGCTGTGTAAATAGTTTTTTTCTTTTTTTAACAGAATTCACAAGTTTTTTTTGATTATTTGAGTAAAAAGTCCCCAGGACCCCTTATTCATGGGTCTGGGTGTGTGTGTCTGTGGCGTCATTTCCCTTTTTGCTCCGTGATTTTTTTTACATTACATTAGCTTCTTTCAGATAAGGCTCCTCCTGACAGTGCAGTCTATCAGGCTATGTCTTGCTGTATTGAATCCACTGTTGTACTGTTTATTAGTTCACTTAAGTTTTGAGACGCTCCCTTGGATTCCTCACTCCCCCCCTCCCCTCTCCCACTCTCCACTGCAGCTTCATGACTCAGCGTGATTTGTTGACATTCTGCCTGGGCTAATGAGAGAGGTAAGAAACTTGGTAAGAAACTTTCTCTCGGCAAATCCCCTTTAAGGGTACATTCACGTGAAAGATATGAATGCTGATTCTGGGACTGATTCTGTGCTGGATCTGCCTCAGAACCAGTGTCCAATCCGACAGGAAACTTATTTACATTATACGCTATGTAAAATCAGTGTCGTCGTTTAGATGACACTGATTTTACTGGAGTATTTTCGCCGCATACTGTCAGTGCCTACTCAGAATTCTTCTAGGTGTTTTATGCACTAACAGCACTAATGGATAGGAGGGAGAAATCTGCCTCGGGCAGTCTGGGTCGTTTGCTTGTCGGAATTCTGTGTTTGCAAGCGCCAAATTTCCAACAAGCAAACGACACTGTCAGGGCTGAAAAACTGTTATATGAACTTCACCCTAAGGGTATATTCACACGGCTTATTGCAACGCGTATAGTATGTGCCGCAATCCGCCGGGTGTTTTGGAACCACGCGCTGATTAGCACGTAATTCCAAAGCACGGAGGGGGGACGGCCGGGCGCCGGCCCCATAGACATGCATTGTCAATGGCGCGTAATCACCACTAACAATTCACATGCCAATTATCCCCCCACGTGTACGATACGATCATACTGTACGCGCGAACGACGACCCCTAATCCATAGCTCTCATAGAGAGCTATGTATTAACGTAATTGTGGTGCACATTTCATCGCATATAATGCACAACATGTGGCAAAATGCGTGCCGAAATATGCAGCTAAAAAAGCTGTGTGAACATACCCTAAGTGTGTAGTGTGTCTTTGTTCAATATATGTATATATACACACACAATTTCCAGGGAATCTTGTCTCATGTAGTCTCTGGGGTACAGTGTATTATGTAATAATCTCTGGGGAAAAAGGGGAAAATAATCTCTGTTTTTAACATTGAATGAAAACTCTGAGGAAAACGATGAAAATTTAAAGTAATACTGGGTAACGGTGGGTTTTAAAACAAAATTTCAGGGGGTGGGGGTGTAATGTAGTAATCTTTTGGGGACCGGTTTGTAATGAAAACTCCATGTTTTGGTTTTGTAATGTAAAAACTCGTTGGATGGTGTGTAAGTAAAACTGGGAAACAAGGGGTTTTAATGAAGAAACCCTGGGGAACGGGGAGAAAAATGTAAGGGAAAACTCGGGGAAAGGGTAAAGTAGTGATCTTCTGGTTATAGTGATTAATTATTTAAATCTCGGGGGAACATGTATAAAGGGAATTTCCTCTGGGGTACAGGGTGTAATGAAAAACTTTTGGGGAAACATGGGGAAAATGTAAACCCCCCTGGGGAAACAGTGTGTAGTGAAGTAATTCTGGGGGTACAGTGAGTTTTTTAAATTAATTTCTAGGGTTTCAATGGGGTAATATAATACATTTTTTGGGTCCCGGATAAAAATTTTTTCCCTTGGGGTACAATATGCAATTAAATTTCTAAGGTTTTTTTTAAGAAAAATGTAATTTCTTTTTGGCCCTACTATGTGTAATAAAAATTAATTTCGGGGGTCATTTAAGGGTGGTCATTGCTGGGTATTGGTTAAAAAAAAATTAAAATTTGGGGGGTACAGTAAGTGACATAAAATTTTCCAGGAAAAAAGTCAATTGGGTTTCTTTTTTTTTCCCAAATTTTGTGTAAAAACTTTTTTAAAATTGAGAAAGGAGGGGGGAAGGGAAGGGGTTAATAAAATTTTTTGCTGATTGCACAACTTTTTTTTTTATTTCCATCAGGGGGGGAAAAATTAAGGGGGGCGGTTTCGGTTTCATTGCCGGGTTTCCCTTTTTTAAGTCCCATCCGGCTCAAAACCCTCAGAAAATTAAGTGCCAACTCAAAAACTGGGGTTGGATGGGGGGTTTAAAATTTGGGGGAAAAAAACTATCTCACCCGGGACGACAGCCCAAATACCCGGCAATTATCAATAAAATTCCGATGTCGAAAAATAGATTGTCGCCGAGGGACCATTTAAAGTCTAGGGGAAGGAAAAACCCACCTTCATTTTTAAAACCCAAACAGGAAGAGTAGCGGGAAAAAAAAAACCACAACGCAAACTGTATACTTTGCTACATCTTAGGCAAGAAAATTTAAACGGTTATAAAAACCACAGAAAAAAAAATCACAGCCCTTTCACCCCCCCTTTTTGAAAACCACAGCATGACCCTTTAAAACCCCCTAAAGGGGACCCCCCAAATTTAAAAAGGGGGGCCGGGGGGGGAAGGCATGAAATAAATTTTGAACCATCATTTTAACTTGAACGGGAACCTTGAATAAACCCTTTCCCTTTGGTTAACCCCCAGCAAGGAGCCCCAAAACCCTTGCAGGGACCCCAAAAAAAAGCCGGGAAAAAGGAGTCTTTCCCAACCACCTTTTTAGTTAAAACTGGACTTTGGACTTTTACCGTTTTTTTAACCCACAGTAGGGAACCTTTAAAACCCTTTCTGACCCCAGAATTAAAAAGTGAAAGGGAAAGGGGGGTTTTTTAAAACCACCAATTTAGTTTAACTTGACTTTGACTATATCTGTCCGGGGTACCGCAAAATGCCCTTAAACCCGCTGACCCCCCAGTTTTAAAAAGTCCCGGGGGGGAAAAAAATTGATCTTTCAACCACCATTTTAGTTCACTGGACATTAAACTATACCTTTCCGGGGCCACAGCTTTGACCCCCTAAACCTTTTGCCCCACAGATCAAAAAGGGGGCACTACCCTATTTTTTTTATTTTTACTCTCTTTTAGAAATTTTTTTTGGAAACCCCGCATTTTTTTAAACAGAATTTATTTGGGGAATTTTTTTTTATATTTTTTAAAACTTTATTCCATTTTTTTTTTTTTCCCTAGTGTGATAACATACAACATACACCCCCCCCTTTTCAGTTTTTTAAAGGTTTTTTTTACACTGTAGATTTTAATTCCCCCGCACACCCCATAATTTAATACAAAGTCCAATAAACCCCAAAAAACATTTCTTATTAAAAAGAAAATTTGCCCTCCTGGCTTCTGATTCGCCAATAATTCCAAAGGTTTCATTTTCCTCCAAATCCTTCTTCATTGTTTAAAGGGGAACAAACTCCCCTGGAGATCAAATGAGGCGACCCCTTTAGTAAACCCCACCCCCCAAAAAATTTTAACCCTAAAATTTGTGAATTTGGTCCAACCCGGGACCCCTTTTTGACACTACTTCCCCTCACAAAAAATCACCAAATTAAAAATCAATTTTTTTGGGAGAAATTTTGAAGCTCTCCTGTTTGCCCCAAAGGGTGAGAGCCAGTGTTTCCCCGGGCACCAACTGTTAACAAAGGGGGGGGGGGTCCAGCTGCCAATTTATTTTTGGGTCCCGGTAGAGCCCAAAGCTAGCTTTCTGTAAATCAAAATTAACACGCAGGTTCAGCAGCCAGGGCCTGATTTTACAGTGGGGGGGGGTGAAACCCGGGCTGCGTCCTTTCATCTTTTAACAACACGGGTTTAAAATGCCCTAAATGACCCCAGCAACGAAAACTGCCCTTTCAAAAAGCAAGGGCGGAAGCGAAGGGGTGAAATTTCCACCTTCCTCTGTACACAGTCAAAAACCGGGTAGCGCTTCCCCCTCCGTATTTTTGTGGCCCCAATTGAGCTTCATTTGGAAAAACTGGGGGTTAACGCTTTTTGGTTTACCCCCCAGGTGCCCTTTATTTTGGCAAAAATTTTCTCATTTTCTCAACGCGGGGAGGAAAGGGTTTTCTTTACTTTGGGTTTCTCTGCCTGCTCCAAAACCCATGTCCTCTAAAACCTCCATCTGGTCAAGTTTTCCTGTACCTCCCTTTTTCCCAAATTAAAGGGGAATTTTTTAAACCCTTTTTTTGAAACATGCAAGTTTTTTAGTACTTTAATTCAAAAAAAACACTTTTTAAAAAGGATGGAATCCCACCATGCCCTTTGTTTTCCTCTTTTTTTTTTTGTATTAAAGGGTTTTGCTAAATACGGGGAAATTGGATAGCAAATCTTAAAATCTTGCAAAAACAACCCTTTTTTCCAATATGTTCCTTTAAAACCGGGTAAACCCCAACCCGGGGTTTCTAAACAGCACCATCCCCCTTTTGCGCCACCCCTTAAAAAAATTGGGTGAAGGGAAAAAAATTTCTTTTAAGAAACAACTTTTTTTTAAATAATGGGGGCCCTGTAGTATAGGGCTTTGGATTTCCAAAAAAACCCAAAATCCCCCCAAAAAATTCAAAACATGACCCTAGAGCCACTTTGACAATTGTGAAAAAAAATTGTCTGTTAGAAACAACATTTTTTTTTTAATGGGACCTGTAGAAATTTGCGCATGCCCAAAACCCAAAATTCCCCCCCCAAAAAAATTTTTCAAAACTTTACCCTTGACCCCACTTTGAAAATTTTTGAAAAAAACAAATGTCCGTTAGGAACAACTTTTTTTAAAAATAGGACCCTTAGTTTTTGCTGCTTTTTCAAAGCGGGAAATTAAATCCCAAAAATTTAAAAAAATGACTTCTCACCATTTTTTAAAAATTTTTTAAGGGAGAAATGCCACTAAAAAGCCAATTTCTTTTCCAAAGGACCAGATTATAGCTTATCTCACAAAAACATAAACCCCAAAAAAATTAAAAAAAGACTTCTCACCACAAATTAAAAATTTTTGGGGATGGAGAAATGCCATTTAAAAGGGCCCACATTTCTGTTCCAAATGCCCAAAATTTTAAAAACAGAATCCCACAGAAAACCAAAAACCCCCAAAACCATTGACAAGCAAAAATTTCTAAAAAAAAGTGAATAAATGGAATACGGTGTTGTCATAAAATTTCTTGCTGTCTTTTAAAACCCCCTTTCACAGCAAAACCACAAAAAAGAACTGTTGGGAAAAAAAAAGAGAAAAAAAAATTGAAAGAAGAAATTAAAATTTAAAAAAGTTTAAAGGGGAGACCATTTCTTTTTGAAGGGAAGGTTAAATAGACCGGCAACAAATCGGTGACCCCGGAAAAAGGGCCACAACATCATCAGAAAACCCCCCTGATTAAACTGATGAAAGCAAAACATCCACATTATTGGGGAAAGCCGAATTTTTTTTGGGCTGAAAAATGACTCCTCCAGCGTCCCGAAGGTCCGCTCAAAATAAAGCGGTTTGCGGGGCAGGACAACCCCCTCAATGGCGTACGATGAGCTCGAGCCATTCGTCCCATTTTGGTTTCCCCGAATTTCAAATTGGGCCCCAAAAACACATACAAAAAAAACGTTTAGAGACCAGATAGTCTGCACCAAACTTAAGCGGTCCCCTGGTGTTGGTTTGGTTCCCCCTGCTTTGGGCTTTCTTTGGTTTGAGGGGGAAAAAATAAAGTTTGCCGGGGAAGGTCACCCATTGGGCCTTCTGCCACCTTTCCCTGCTCCCCAGCTACGGCTATTTGGGGCACCCCAAATTGCGTCACCCCGCTGATTTGTTCCCAAAATTGCAATTTGAAAGGGAAAGCAGGGGAACAGATTTTTCCTCCATTATCAATCAAAAAGGCCCATTTCCTGAAATTTAAACTCTCAAATTTGGGGGGGTTGGAAGGAAAAGCTGAGTTTTGTTTTGTCCCGGGGAAACCCAGGAGGGGGGCCCCCCCAGAAACCCTGTTGTTCATTTTGAGGGGCCTTAAGGGCGAGGATCATTTTTTGGGGGAAAGGGGAAAATAAAAGCACTCTTTTGAGGGGATGGGCCCTTGGGTTTCCCAACCCTCTGGGTCAGGGGCACACCCCAAACAGATTTTCCCCTCATCTTCCTCCTCCCCTCCTCCCCCCTCCCTGCCCCCGGGCACACTTCAACCCCCCCTGACTTCCAGATAAATCCCCAACCCTGAGGTTGTGCGCCCCCTTTTGCCCTAGCCCTGGACCCCAAACCCACGCCTAAGGAAGCCCCGATAAAAATTGTGAAAAGGGGGGCCCTTTGGGGGATTCGCTGAGAAAAAAGGGCTCCCGGTCCGAAACTGGCCTCTCCCCCCCGTCGCTGGCGGGACCTGTTGTTTCAGATTTTCCCAAACATCTTTTCCAAACCAAAGAACACCAAAATTTGCCCCGCGCCCAAGGGCATTTTTCCGCATTTCCCAAAATTTTGGTGGCTTCACAAAACGGGGCAAGGATGGTCATAGCTTTTTCACTCCCTCCACCCGGGTTTTGGCTCAACCCCCCCCGGGGCCCCGCACCGCGGCTTGCCCGGGCCATGTTCACTTCCGTACTGCGTAATGGTCATTTCGCGCAGGCCCCCAATCGCGGAGAAAATGTGGAGGGGGGAAAACCCAAAGCTTTGGGGCCAAACGTAAACAATGAGACTTTTGACGGGGGCCGACCCTTTTGACGCTCCCAACAAAAAGGGCCAGGCGGGACACACGGGGTTGCAACAATTGGGGGAAGTGCAAAACTTGACTTCGAGCCTTCCTCAGAAATGCAGCCCCGACCCTGTAGCCCCTTTAGAAATTTCGGGACGAAAAGGGTTTCATGACATGGGGCCAGCAAGGGATGTCCCAAAACCTCCCAAAACTTAAAAGGGGGGCCCCACAGATTTCGCCCCCAAATTCAAGCCCAACCACCTTGCCGGCACAAGGTTTTTGTCACCCTCCACCATCCCCTGCAGTTTTAAAAGAGCTTGCCCGACCCTGGAGCCACCGCCCCCCCAAACATCCACCCACTCACCCAATGAGTTTTCACAGAATATAGGGGCCCCGGGGCCCGTGGTTACAGTCCATGTGTCGGTGGTCAGAGGGGACTTTTCCGGCCACAGTTTCAGACAATCCCGTTTGAAATTTTAAAATGACACGGGGCCCCGGGCCGGGGCAGGGACGGCTGTTTCGGGCAAAGAAATCCTGCTCGGCATTTTGGAAATTGGGGGCAGAAAGACCCAAAAGACGTGGGGGAAACCCCCTCTGTGCCACCAACGGAAAAAAAAACTTTTCCCAAAGGGGCCAAAACCCCCTGGAAAATGCCGAAATTAGGTTTTTGGGCCCTTTGGGAGGGTTTTGGGTTAAAGTTTTTTCTTCTGTTTCCCAAACCGGAAGGGACAGAAGGCGACTGCAAGACGGGCCGCTTTTAACCGGGCCGGGGGAGGAGGGGGAAAAACCGGGCGGAAGGAAAAGGGGGTTGGGGATGGGACCTGGGTGGTGCAGGTGGTACTCGGGCACGGGGAAAGGGCTGAAGCGGAGGCTACCCCGGGATCAGCCCTCTGAAGACAGGGGCACTAAAGGAAACCCTTTTTGGTGGGGGCGGAGGAGGGGACCGGAACGGGGGGGTTTTTTCAGTGGTTCGGGGCCCCGGCGTCGTTCGGGCCCTTTTTTGGGCCAAGTTTTGCCTCCTTTTAAACTCATGCTTCCTGCAGTGACTAGAAAAGTTTTGGGGGGGTTAAACACCAAAGGTTCTTGCCCCAATTTTGCGTTTACGGCAAAGGTGGAATATAAACATCTTTGGGGTGAATCAGGGGCTTGCCCCCCAAAAAAGGCCCCCGGCTTTGAAAAGGCCCCTAAACCCTTTTTGAGGGGCAAATAACGAGGAGCGGGGTTTCCGCTGACCATGGGCGGGCGGAAACCCAATATCAGGGGACTTTTGCAAACCGCCCTCTCCCTTTTTGAGCGGGACCCATACTGACACACCCCATCGCCCCCCTTTCCTAAACCATTATGAACCCCCAACCCAAGCAAATTCTGCTGAAAAAAACCAAGGGAACCCCGGAAATTTGCCCGTCAACATCATCATCAACACAGGTGCCTTTAAACGTCCTTTAAAAATTCTGCACCCCGGGAGCTGGGGGCTACCAAAAAAGGGGGAAATGCAAGGCTTCCCGGGCCCGCCCGGGGAAATTTTTGCCGTTTGCCCGGGGTTTTCCTTTTCTCCCCCTCTGATGGCATCAGAACGGGGGCCACCCAGAGCAGAAAAAAACATCCTTTTTGGGGCCTTTTTGTTTCTTTAAAAAACCCTTTTTACCCCAACCGCTTTTTGGGTCATCAAAGAATTTCCTTCAAAAATGGTTTTAATCCCCAGTGGGGGGTACACGAGAGCCCTTTGGGGGGCTTGCTTAAAGTTGGAGGGATCTGATGATGCGTTTAAAGATTTTTTGTGGCCGTGTTTTGGGGACGAGGGGGAAAGGGACTGCTGGATCGGGTTGCATTAACCACTAAAAGGACAGATTGGCGACCGGTTCTTAAACTGGGGGAATTCCCCGGGGCCCTACCCAGCAAAATTCAGGCCTGATGGTCCTGCAAACTGTTTATCCCGTTTGGCATGGGTTTTTTCGCCAGCTTTGGGAAATCACCTTCTTTTGAAACCCCCTTACCTCCATACTACCCCCCTCTTTGGGCTTGCTTACCACCTGAATTTCCTCCAAATTCAGAAAGAAAATAAAAATTTGAGAAGGTGGGAAAAGGATTTTTGGAAAGTCTCTTTTTTAAAAAAAGGCAAATCCCAGCAAAACTAAAATCCCTAAAATAAAAAACAAAATTGCTGGATTAAAATTTTAACTAAAGTCGCTCCTTCAAAAAAAGCACCTTTCCCCAAAAGTAAAAAAAACATGTATCTGAAATGTATAGGGGAAATATAAAAGGTAATTTTGGGGGCACCTTTTTCAATTCCCGTGGTGACAAACAAAAATTGCGAAAACAAATTTAACTGCAAAGTAATCTAACAACAAAGCTTAAACTGACCAAAATGAAAAAAAACACCTGTCTGAAATGTATAGGGGGATAAAAAAAAGGAAATTTTTTGGGCCCCTTATAAACCTGGGGTTTGACTACAAAATTCCCTGTTTTCAAATTTAACTGCAAAGTAGATCAAACAAAAAAGGGCTTACTGACCAAAATAAAAAAAACACCTTGGGGGAAAAGATACGGGAAAATTTTAGGTTTTTTTTGGCACCTAAAAAACCCTGGGGTGACTAAAAAATTGCTGTTTTTCAAATTTAACTGCAAAGTAGATCAATCAACAAATTTTTAAACAGACCAAAAGTAAAAAAAACCCGCCTGAAATGTATCCCGGGGATAAAAAAAGGTTTTTTTTTTGGCCCCAAACAATTCACCTTTTGGTGACTAAAAAATTTGCGTTTTCCCCCAAAATTTAAAACGGGAAAGGGGGCTATATCAAAAAAGGGCGCACGGGGAAAAAATTGAAAAAGAACACCTATCTGAAATTTAAACGGGAAAAAAAAAGGGATTTTTGCACCTAAAAAATAGACCTGCATTTAAACAAAGAAAAATCTGTACCCCTTTAATATGGGGGAAAAGAAAAAGTCTAAACAAAGTTTTGGCTTATAAAATCCATTATCCTTTATAAACTGTCAGTTTTCGCCCCACGGCCCCCCCCCCCCCACCCCCTTTCCCGGGGAACTTTACAGGGGTAAAAGGCCCCTTTTAAAAATTCTCTGCCTAACAACCTAAAATCCCCAAACTCTGATCAAAATAACTTCAAAGGGATCACAGCTAAAAGAAGAGCTTCTCTGTGAAAAAAAAGAATAATTTCGCTGAGCTTTTTGCTGACCCTGTTTTTACAGGGGCAAGCGAACGTCCTACTGCTATAAACCCGGGGGGTAAAACCACAATGACCCAAAAAACAAAAGGGCCCCTTCCCAAATTAAAAACGGGGTTTCATTGTTTTTTTTCCCACCCAAATGGGCAACCATACACTTCCCAGCCCATGATGTCGCACACACATCCCACCCTGCTCTATTCGAAAACTAAATTTACGGGCCGCCAAAATGACGGGAAAAGCGCCGAAAATGGCGCAATTTTAAATAAAATTATGCACAGTTTTTTTCCCTAAATTATGGGCGTGATCAAAAAAATCCATCAACCGTAAATCCCTTTGTGCCGTTTTCCAACACAACTCAAAACCCCCTTTTAAAGGGTTTAACGGGTACCAAAAGTGTTTGCCATAAGGAATCTGCCCAGACCTGCTGGGGGGGGTTTACAGAAATTTCCCCTCAGACCTTTTTAGTTTGGGTTTAAAAAGGGGGCCCCCTTTCCCCCTGCGGGAAAAAGGGGAAGGGGGGGGGAGGAAAAAGGGGAAGGGGAAATTTGAAGGAGGGGGGGGAGGGATGGGAAAGGGGGAAAATTAGAGGAAAATTGGTCCCCCCCCCATTTTTTTTGAACCAATTTACGCCCCTGTTAAAAGCCTTTCTTTTTTTTTTTTAACTGTAAATTTTTTAAAAAAAGAAAAATTTAAAAACAAAAGTCCAAAAATTTAAAAAAACCAAAAATTTTAAGGCAAGGAATAGCCAGGGCTATCAAAAATTACGTATTTAAGCAATTACTCAATTTCTTAGGAATCAAAAACATAAAAAATTTTGTCACAATTAGACAGACAGAGACATAAGCAGGATGGAGCAACATCAGATCCAATCAGAGAAATATTTTACATAACTAAGATTAAATTTGGGAAACAACAAAGGTTTTTGGTATAACCCAAAATCTCCCAAAAAGACCAATATTTGGAAATTTTAACAATTTATTATGCAGGAGGGCCGTATTTTGTTCCATATCCAAAAACACTCCAATCGCACTTTTACAACCTGAAATATCGGGCGCCCCCCTCTTTACAGCGGGTAGTTTGCCCTTTAAAACTCCCTAACACCAAAACCCCTGCAAACTTGACAATAACTTCTAAGGACACAGCAAAAAGTAAGCTGCTCTGGAAAAAATAAAATAATTTCGCTGAACTGTTTGCGACTTTTTTGGTAAAGCAGAGCGTACCCTACGCTAAGACGCTTGAAACAAAATGATCATTAACAGGAAGGGCCCCTTTTAAAAAAGAGGCCAAAATTTTTTTCCACCAAAATCGCAACCAAACAAAACCCACATGTTTTTCCCGCACACACACTCACCCTTCTCAAAATTTTTAAGCTTTTTTAATGGCCGCCAAAAAGACAAAGCGCCAAAAAATTGGCAAAAATATTAATGTTATCAATTTTAACCAAAAATCCCTATCTAAAAAAAATTTCAACTAAAACCTGCCGTTTCAACTTTGTCGATGAAAATCGCCCCACATCAAACCTTTACGTTACGTTCCCAAAAGTTTTTGCCAAAGGAATTCCCAAACCTGCTGGGGGAGTACACACCCCCTAGACCTTATATTTTGGGTTAAAGGGGGGCCATTCACTGCGGGGAGAAAAGAAGGGGGGGGGAGGTGAAAGGGAAGGCCATTTAGGAGGGGGGAGGGGAGGGATAGGAAGAAGGGAATGAGAGGGAAAATTGTCCCCCCCTTTTTTAAAACCCCAAAGTTACGCCCCTGTTCATGCCTTTCTTTTTTTTTTTTGAACTGTATATTTTTTATTTTTTTAAATAAAGTAATATTTCAAACATATTGGTACATATTTGTAACAAAACCTAAAAAGGGAAAGGGAAAGACCAGGCGCTCATCAAAAACTACAGTAATTTTTTCAAATCGACTCATAGTTTCTTAGAATCAGAACAGTAAACATATAGTCACAGAATTTTAAAGAACAAAAATAAACAGGATGGGCCAAAAATCATCCCAAACGAGAAAAGGTACAAACAAAACTAAATATTGGAATACAATCAAAGGTTATTGGTTATAGCATATATCTCCCAAAAAGACCATAATGGAGATTGATCTTTTATTTTTGCAGGAGGCCGTAAGTTTTTTCCCAAAAACCTACATCTCTCAATCGCACATACAACTCTGCAATTTCGGGCCGCCCCCCGACTTTGCCAAAGAGACGAAATTAGACAACGAGCTGCTGTAAGGACATGAAGAATCAATTTTTAGTATTGCCTTCTGCAGTCAGTAGGAAAAACATTTTAATAAAAAAAAAAAAGTGGATCCCCTAGGAGGTGGTATCCCAAAATACACTAAAAAGGGTTTTCTGACTGCAACCCCAAAAAGGTTGTTTACAGGACATACCAAAAAATGTGGTAGATATACCTCTTGGCCTCACATTTTCCACCCTATCCGGGAAAAACGGTTTTGAGTTTATGCAACAAGGAGGGCGTATGGTACCAGCACATTAAGATTTTATATATATTTTCCTTAAAAGTCCTACACATAGATGTCTGAGAAGCCAGTCTCCAGATGAGCCCCCAATCCTCCATGGTGATTTCTGTGCCCAACATTGCCTCCCATTTTGCCATAAATGAGTGTCTTGGTGGCTCATCTGGAAAGGGGTTCAGCAAAATGGTATAGATGTCAGAGATCAAGCCCCTGGTAGAAGCATTTCTCCTACACAACTGCTCAAACCGTGTAGGTACAGACACTATTGTTGAATGTAGGATGCTTGCTAGGTAGTGAGAGATTTGTAGATAGGAATAGTAGCTATTAGCGGGTAAACCATAATCAGACTGGAGGGTAGAAAACGGCTTAAGGCGTCTAGACCTACGATCCACAATGTCAGCAAAGTGGAACAGCCCATTGTTAAACCATAGTTTCATAGCTGGATTTCCAACACCCTCTGGAAAATAAGGGTTGTATAGAAAACTAGCCATGGCTGATGCAGGGGAGCATAATCCAAAGCATTTTACGCATTGATTCCAAATTTCCTTCGTGAGGGCCATGGGACCCAGTAGCACCCTAGAAACTTGTACTTGAGAAGTGGCCCACAAAAGGGAGTTGGGGTGTATAGGGGCTAACCAAAGCTTCTCAATCTCACACCATATAGAGTAAGCGTAAAGGGAAGACCACGCAGGTATACGCCGCAACTGTGCAGCCCAATAGTATTTAGCAATGTCTGGTAACGCCAATCCCCCCTCACACCTACCAGCCATTAATACACTTTGTTTTATTCGATGACGCTTATGAGCCCAAACAAACCAAAGTAAGGATGACTGAAGAGCGTTCAAATCATTCATTGGGACCCGTACTGTCAATGCTTCAAAAAGATATAGCAACTTAGGAAGAAGCGACATCTTAAAGGCCGAGATGTGGCCAAACATAGACAAAGGCAAACCTACCCATTTATTCATAGAGTTTCTGATTTCCTGATACACCCCAGGAAAGTTGTGGCCATATAGGGAAGGATAAGAAGTCGTTATGTGCACTCCCAAATATCTAATAGAAGTGGTTTTCCAATTATAGAGAAAGTTGGCCATTAAAGAATCTATCTCTTATTTGGGCAAATTTATGAGTAAGGCTTCTGTCTTTGCTGTGTTAATTTTATATCCCGATAGGTTACAGAAGTTGTGCAATAACCTGTGTAGGTTGGGAAGCGAAATATGTGGCGAAACCAGTGTCAGTAAAATTTCATCAGCAAATAAGGACAACTTAAATTCCTTTTCCCGAACAGTTACTCCCCGTATGATCGAGGCGGACAGCGAAAGCAAGAGGCTTCACACATAGAGCAAAAATCAGAGGCAAAAGCGGACATCCCTGTCTAGTGCCGTTAGCAATAGGGATAATTGGGGACATATTGTGTGATAGCCTTATCGTCGCAGTCGGCCTGGAGTACAAGCCTCGTAAAGCTTGGAAAAAAGGACCCCCAATCTCAAATGCTTTCAATACCGCAAACATGTAGGACCAACCAATGCGGTCAAAAGCCTTTTCAGTATCTAAGCTATTGATTGTATTGATTGTATTTGTTGACCACATCGATTCGATCCACCGCCCTGCGAGTATTATCCCCTCCTTGGCGGTTCAATATAAACCCCACCTGATCCTTATGGATTAAATGTGGCATTAATATTGATAACCTGTTAGCTAATAATTTGGTGAAGATTTTGGAATCCGTGTTAAGCAAGGCAATGGGGCTATAACTTGCAGCATCCATAGGATCTTTATTTGGCTTGGGAAGAAGGGTAATATAAGAGTGTAGGAAAGTGGATGAGAGTTCCTCCCCTTTCATCACCGAGATATAGAGCTGAAACAGGAACGGGGACAGTTCCGTGCCATAAACCAGATAATAAAGATAGGTCATGCCATCCGGTCCGGGGGCCTATTCATGCCTTTCTTAAGGTTGTTATCCTCCTTTCCTTTTGTGCCCCTTTAAGAAAAATTATATTACAATATATTGGGAGGTTATGTGCCTGTACCACATTTTCTTGGGTCATATGTTGTGGCTCAGTGCATCAATGTACCTTATTGTTGCTTTTTATTAAGTAAGGGGAGGCTGCAGTATGAAATATATCTGCTGTTATGGGGCATGTGTGGAAGGGCAGCGCATGTGTAATGAAGATTTATGGTTTCATTTTCTTCTTCTTTAGAAAGGGCAGCCTCTGGTTATAACTGCGCGTACGCGGTTTTCCACGCATGCTCATTGGGTTGCCATTAGGATAATGATTTTTTTTCTAAAGGATTTGGCAGTCATGTGATGTGCCGTGTCATTGACATGTGCAATAATGAGGCATAGACGCTGTTTTAGTTGTTTGTATTGTGGTCTATGGGGAGTGGGTCCTATTTATTATTTAATTATGCCACGGGTGTACACTTTTATTGAGTCACGGATTATTGTGTATTTTATGTAATTTTTGATTGAGTGAGATGATATATTATAATCGTGTATTTATGATTTTCTAATGATTGGTATTACATGACACATATGTTTAAATCACTCTTTTATGGATTATTACTAATTATGGATTGTAATCACATTTTGGGTTTATATACCCCTTATTTGCATGTATCACATTGCTTGAGGAGTTGAAAAGTTGCAAGGACATGGGTGAATAAAGACACGTTTTTCATAAATTGGAAGTAGAGCTGTGGATTTTTCGTGATACATATATATATATATAGTCAGGAGCAACTCCATTCTAGTGGCCTCAATGCTAAACTTGCTTAACTGTCTACTATAGAAAGACTGCAGGGAGGACCAAGCAGGGGCAACTTCATTCTAGTCACTTCATCATGGAGCAGCTGTAGGTAGGTAGTACTAGGAGATAATCAGTATAATCGGGGGCTTTGCTAGGGTCCTAAAACATCCAGGGCCAGGGCCTTTTGCATTAAGTTTTGCTCAGTAGAGCTGAGTTCAGTTCAGTTCACTTTACAATGAAAATCAGCACTGACAAATTTGCATTTTCAAAAAGGCTCCTCTACATATGACAACACTGTCATATGTAATACCTCATAAATAGCAGTCACCAAATAATACACCTATACATGGAGTAACTATACCATATGAATCATTGTTACTAAAATAAAACTCCTACAATACCAACACCCAAAACTATTACTACTAAAGGAACAAATTATACTACCAGACCATGACAAATCAGTTGTACACGGGCTCTGAAGACATATATTATTGGCATTCAGTGACCACATAGTGGTAGATACTACTGTATTTTTTTGACTGTAAGACGCACTTTTTCTCCCGCCAAACTTGGGAGGAACATGGGGGTGTGTATTTTAGTCTGAATGTAGGCACCTGGGTGTATGGGGACGCTGCTAATTTATTTGCAGACTCTGTGGCAATGTCTGCTGTTTCACTCACAGCAGGGAGAAGCTGTTACTTTAACTTCTCCGCAGCCGCCTCCTCCTCTGCACAGTTTCTTCAAGCACAGACTATGGAGAGGAGGAGTCGAGGGCATAGTTAAAGAGGTTGTCTCGCTACAAGGATTGTTTTTTTATGTTAAAGATCTTGTAAAAACAAGTCATTTTGCAATATATATCCATTATCAGTGTCCTACCTTTTCTGAGATATCCGCTCTTGTATGGGCTGCATCAGCTCCTAAGGTCGCTATAGCTACAGACCTGTTTGATCTCTCCTGTTAGGCTGCCAGCGCTGGTTGCTATAGCTACAGCCTTGGCTTCTACTGCAGCCTAGTAGAAGCCAGTAAACACGCCCCTGAATCCAAAGTGAAACCAAGGAAACAGGACTGAGGTAAGATGAATTAATGTAGTGAGATAACCCCTTTAAGGTCGGCTGGAGAAAGCTAAGATCTGTGTGCAGGGGAGAAGTGTCCCGTGCATACACAGTGTCAGGAAGCTACAATAGGTCATTTCTGCCCCTATCCATAAGCCCTATCCATAACAATAAACACCAGCAGACTAGAGGAATTAACAGAAGAGGAGCTAAAGGAGGCAGATAGGGAGAGAGGAGGAACAACCAAAAACTACAAGTACCAGCAGCCCTTGCAGCTCAGCAGCTACAATGGCAGAAAAGGAGGAAGTGTTCCCCAGTATGTTGAATGCTGAGAAGTAAGAACATACACTGTAAAATCCCTGCTGGGAGATAGCCCTGTGCTGTTACTGGGGTTAACAGTATAGCATACACATAAGAAATAGTGCTGTTAGAGTAAATATAGCCCTGCTGTCTAAGCCCGAACTGAATCCATTTTGTCTTTATTTCTTTGTTCTTTGTCTCTTTCCCTGTGTATCCTAAAGAGGTTTCTTTTATACTGAAAACTTGGCAATGAATTGGTGGTGCCAGGGTGCGAAGGACACACTAGTTGGAAAGTTCATGTTTTCATGCAATGTTTTGAGAAGTGCAGGTGTCCAATTATGATGTCCAATTATAATTGGAGGCTGAACTGGAATAACCCTGATACCATTTGGGCACCTACAAAGTAATAAGATCTTTCTCTTAAAGGAGTTTTATTGTTTGAGCTGTTCGTGCTGTTCTGCTAATTTTCTGAGATTGAATTTGAAATCCAGGGGTCTGTCTCTCCTCTCAGCAGGCGTGTCTCTCCTCCCAGGAGGCGTGTCTCCCCTCACTGAAGAACTGTGAAATCGTAATTTTCTACGAAGCAGGGGATGCAGGAGGTTGTCTGGATATAACAGCTCTGTAGCCTCCCGCATGCTTATGTCTGCAGCCTTCAGGCTCCACAAGCTGCAGCAAGCACCTGTTATATCTCTTAGTTTACACACAAATTACACTGAAAGCCAGCAGCTTTTGCTTCTAGTGGTGTTCACCCAAATTGTACTGACAACAGGCAGAGATCTTTACTCAACTACAAGGACAAATGTCAGCTTCAAGTAAAGATCTCTGCTTGCTGTCAGTGACATGTAAGTGAAAACAACGGTGGGAGAAGCAATCAGCTTTGAGAGAAGATCCTGCTCAATCTGTAACTAACTTGGGCTGGTAGTGCAGCGGTAGAGCTTTAGCTTTACAAGGAAGGGGTTTGGAGTTCTAGTCCTTCTCAGAGTATCCCCACCCCCCACTAAATGCTACACATATGTAGAGAGACCTAAAATTTATATGTCAATCTCTATAATGATATATATACACATACATAGCTCCCCTATATCATGTCCCATCCCCCAGAGTATATGCATTGTATCACATATGTTGGAAGTGCTTAGTGTGACTACTGCGAAGATGGGACACTATATAGGGGAACTTTGTGTGTGTATAAATAAAATTATAGATGTCTACACATATATTTTCATATTTTTACATATGTATACAATTTATAAAAGAAAAAAAAAATACTGACAGGGCTTGAACTCCCAACCTCTCTCTTGCAGAGCAGATCAGCTAAGCATTACGCTACATATACAGCTTGTACAAACACTGTGTTGAATCCTTATGTTATACACTACGTCATAAGGAGGCGGGGCTTGTATTAGATCTGAGGAACAGAACGACCTCTTTACAAAGTAGCAGCTTAAGGACTGGACCTGTGAGGAGGTAAATGAACCTCTTGGCAAAAGCCCTTTGAACAGGCAGTCATTGCCCAGATCCTTCACCCTAGAGCTGAGATGTATATAGAGACAGCAGACCTTGGTTTCACTATCGATTTTAACAGCTCAGAGGGGAGTAAATACAGAGTGTGCAGGCAGCCAATCACAGTGCAGGGGACGTGGCTGGGGCGTTTGGTGCCTAGGGGCATATCCCAATAGGCTGAATGAAATGTCAGCCAGCCACTCACAGTGCAGGGGGTGTGTCTAGGGGGGGCAGGAAACGTCCAGGGGGCATGTCCGACCAGCAACAGCAGAAATAGAACACAGATTTACAGAAAAGCTCATATCTGCTAAACCAAGTGACAGAGGTAATGCAACCCAATTACAAAAGTGCTTATTTTTACTGTCCCCATATTCTGAGACATGATCTTTGTAATGATAAAACCCCTTTAAGTTTGACACATATAAAGGATTTATGTATTTTGTTTGAAGTTTAATTAATCTTGGAAATTGTCCAGTAAGAAGCATGAATATTAATGTCCACCAATGATTATTCACGCCCATATTGTATTTCCCCAGTATATTGTAGGGTGGGCTTGTCATTTAACCCTTTGATACCATGTAACAATTTGGCTATAAAATAAAGGTCTGAGGGCTTTTGCTCCCAGAGTGATTTTGAATCTCAACCCGTGACTCATCAGTGCTCTCCCGTGGTAGCCAGCTGGTGACACCCAAAGATGTGACCCTTCTTGGAGTAGTAAGTATAAAAACTTATTACTCTGACAGCTTGGAGGTTCTTCACCAAGATACCATTTATCGCCTCTCAGCCAAAGATTATCTATATCTTGGTGAATGGGGGATGCAAATATCCGGCCAGTCTGTAGATATTTCTACACTAGCCTCCTCTCTTCTCCAGGGTTATCAGATTGATGGCTGTGGGGACGAGGCCTGGGATTGATTGATGAAGGCTACATCTTTGGGATTTATGTTTCTCGTTTGTCATGGTTTGATGTATTCTTAAAATTGTGTGGTTATATGTGCTTGCTTTAAGTTATAACTTTGTAAGTATGTGAACCAGTTACTTACACAGGAATGTGACCGGCTGTTATCTGTGAGCAGGCGTTGCCGGCTGCATGTTGTCTGTTTTACTCCCTGCTTTTGCCTTAAAACCTGTAAGCAGCTTGTTGCATGTATCTCTTGCCCTGTAATGAATATGTACGTCAAATAACTTTACGTACTGTTCCACTTGTAAAGACTATTTAGTAATGTATAAGTTCTGTTATGAATGTTTCTGTATGATAGTGATGTGAGGGGCTGCATTGTCACGTGGTTAAATCCTCCTGTGCTCTGTGCAAAACAGAAAGAAGAGGGGGCTACATGTGAAGCTGTGATTATCATTCCGGTCTTTTGTGTATTTCAGAAGCAGCTTGTTATA
The DNA here is from genome assembly GCA_025379985.1 of Phyllomedusa bahiana. Classification (NCBI taxonomy): domain Eukaryota; kingdom Metazoa; phylum Chordata; class Amphibia; order Anura; family Hylidae; genus Phyllomedusa; species Phyllomedusa bahiana. The sequence goes on along the minus strand of JAODAL010028050.1, from coordinate 18,741 downwards.
GCTGACTTTGCATGTGTGCTGTTGTTGCAACGTGTTCTCTCTTTCAATTTTATTTGATTTAAGTATACACTGTGTTTAAAGATTTATAAATTGTGCAATTTACACTATTGCTTGGAGATATCCTAGGAACCATATTTGTGTTTTCGCTCTCTCTCAACAAAGTTAGTCACTTAGGGCGACATGTATGAACGGGCTTTTCGCCTCTTTTTAGGAGTAAACTGCGCCTCCCGGCCGAATCCCCCTGTCGGACGCAGTGTTAGGCACAGCGTTCGCCCCTTTCAGCTGCGCCCCACATGAAGGGGCGGGCAATGGGCGCGGTGTGGGCGCGATGTAGGCGTTCCGGGGCGGGACGCGGCACGCTCGAAAACTCCGAAGCATGTACAATGGCGGCTCGCCAAAGCGCGGCGCAATGCAGCGCTCGGCAGCTCCGACAGGCAGACCTAGTTTATTTTGGTCTAAATGCTCCGGCGGCGGCGAAGTGAAGCAAGAACGGAACATGCGAGGAAGCATACAGAAGATCGCAAGAGAAATCTCGGCGCTCCGCTCCGTGCAGCATGGAGTATGATTCCAAAAAAATCGCCTTTATAAAGGCGGAAAACATTATCAGAAAAGAGCTCAACCTCAAAAATAAAAAATATTTTAAAAAAATCACTTTCCAAAAAATCGAGAAGGCGCAATATCAGGAATTAGGATATTGGAAATTGCCGGGAAATACAGTAATTCAAATTCTGAAAGCTATTCTCATTGGTTGGCATAAACCAGCCAATCAGAATAGGAGCGACAGTGAACCATTAAAACCTATGGAGAACTATTGACCAATCAGAATCAAAGGCGGGACAGTTCAAAATACAGTAAAAATGCAGAAAAGAGCTGATTGGCTGAGCTAGCGGGGGCTTGGCTATCTCGGCCAATCAGAATAGGAGCGACAGGGACCCATTATAGCCTATGGAGAAGTTTGAACCAATCAAAATCAAAGGCGGGACAGTTCAAAATACAGTAAAAATGCTGAAAAGAGCTGATTGGCTGAGCTAGCGGGGGCTTGGCTATCCCAGCCAATCAGAGCGCGAGCTACTTCTCCCATTGTAGTCTATGGAGAGATGGGTGCAATGCAATCTCGGCGCTCAGCGCCGTGCGGCATGGAGTATGAATAAAAAAAACATTTTTATTAGTTGTAAAATATCCTCTGAAAAAGAGCTCAAACATTCTATAAACATAAATCAATTCTATCCCGAACAACGCGTTTGTCGCCGAGACCGGCGCTACATCGGGAATTGCAATAGAGAGAATTGCCGGGAAATACAGTAATTCAAATTCTGTAAGCTATTCTCATTGGTCGGCATAAACCAGCCAATCAGAATAGGAGCGACAAAGACCCATTATAAGCTATGGAGGAGAATTGACCAATCAGAATAGGAGCGACAAAGACCCATTATATCCTATGGAGAAGTTTTGACCAATCAAAATCAAAGGCGGGACAGTTCAAAATACAGTAAAAATACAGAAAAGAGCTGATTGGTTGAGCTAGCGGTGACTTGCCTATCCCAGCCAATCAGAGCGCGAGCTACTTCTCCCATTGTAGTCTATGGAGAGATGGGCGCAATGCAATCTCGGCGCTCAGCGCCGTGCGGCATGGAGTATGAATAAAAAACTCATTTTTATTAAGTGTAAATCATTATCAGATAAAGAGCTGAAACCTTCTCTAAAAACAAATCAGTTAAATCCCGAACAACGCGTTTGTCGCTGAGACCGGCGCTACATAAGGAATTGCAATAGAGAGACTTGCCAGGAAATACAGTAATTCAAATTGTTTAAGCGTTTCTCACTGGTCGCCATAAACCAGCCAATCAGAATAGGAGCGACAGTGGCCCATTCTAACCTATGGAGGAGAATTGACCAATCAGAATAGGAGTGACAGTGGCCCATTCTAACCTATGGAGAAAAATTGACCAATCATATTCAAAGGCGGGACAGTTCAAAAGACAGTAAAAAGGCAGAAAAGAGCTGATTGGTTGAAGCGGCGCGGGGTCGTCCAGCTTAGCCAATCAGAGCGCGAGCTACTTTCTCATAGAGTTCTATGGGAAAAGAAATGCAGAGCGAGCTCTGTTTGTGATTGACTAAGTTAAACGAGGCGCAGTTATTTGGACCAATGGGAGAGCGAGCGACGCTCCTATGGGTTTTCTAATGCAATCTGAAATAAAACTGTACATGGCCGAAATCAAATGATAATACTGCCGAAGTTGTCCCGATGTGTATATAAAATGAATAATAATATGGGGGTAACGAAAAAAAAATATTAAATCATAAAATCAGGTTTATTTATTTATTTTCGTTACACCAATACTATTGGCTAACGAAAATAAAGAAATAAACCTGATTTTATTGAATTAATATTTTTTGATATTTACCCCATATCATTATTCATTTTATATACACATCGGGACAACTTTGGCAGTATTATCATTTGATTTCGGCCATGTACAGTTTTATTTCAGATTGCATCAGAAAACCCATAGGAGCGTCGCTCGCTCTCCCATTGGTCCAAATAACCGTGCCTCTTTTAACTTAGCCAATCACAAACAGAGCTCGCTCTGCATTTCTTTTCCCATAGAACTCTATGAGAAAGTAGCTCGCGCTCTGATTGGCTAAGCTGGACGAGCCCCCGCCGCTTCAACCAATCAGCTCTTTTCTGCCTTTTTACTGTCTTTTGAACTGTCCCGCCTTTGAATATGATTGGTCAATTTTTCTCCATAGGTTAGAATGGGCCACTGTCGCTCCTATTCTGATTGGCTGGTTTATGGCGACCAATGAGAAGAGCTTAAACAATTTGAATTACTGTATTTCCCGGCAAGTCTCTCTATTGCAATTCCCTATGTAGCGCCGGTCTCGGCGACAAACGCGTTGTTCGGGATTTAACTGATTTATTTTTAGAGAAGGTTTCAGCGCTTTATCTGATAATGATTTACACTTAATAAAAATGAGTTTTTTATTCATACTCCATGCCGCACGGCGCTGAGCGCCGAGATTGCATTGCGCCCATCTCTCCATAGACTACAATGGGAGAAGTAGCTCGCGCTCTGATTGGCTGGGATAGGCAAGCCACCGCTAGCTCAGCCAATCAGCTCTTTTCTGTATTTTTACTGTCTTTTGAACTGTCCCGCCTTTGATTTTGATTGGTCAAAACTTCTCCATAGCTTATAATGGGTCTTTGTCGCTCCTATTCTGATTGGTCAATACTTCTCCATAGGATATAATGGGTCTTTGTCGCTCCTATTCTGATTGGCTGGTTTATGGCGACCAATCAGAATAGCTTAAACAATTTGAATTACTGTATTTCCCGGCAATTCTTTCTATTGCAATTCCTTATGTAGCGCCGGTCTCGGCGACAAACGCGTTGTTCGGGATTGAATTGATTTATGTTTATAGAATGTTTGAGCTCTTTTTCAGAGAATATTTTACATTTAATAAAAATGTTTTTTTTATTCATACTCCATGCTGCACGGCGCTGAGAGCCGAGATTGCATTGCGCCCATCTCTCCATAGACTACAATGGGAGAAGTAGCTCGCGCTCTGATTGGCTGCGATAGCCAAGCCACCGCTAGCTCAACCAATCAGCTCTTTTCAGCATTTTTACTGTATTTTGAACTGTCCCGCCTTTGATTTTGATTGGTTCTAACTTCTCCATAGGCTATAATGGGTCCCTGTCGCTCCTATTCTGATTGGCCGAGATAGCCAAGCCCCCGCTAGCTCAGCCAATCAGCTCTTTTCTGCATTTTTACTGTATTTTGAACTGTCCCGCCTTTGATTCTGATTGGTCAATAGTTCTCCATAGGTTTTAATGGTTCACTGTCGCTCCTATTCTCATTGGTCGGCAGAAACCGGCCAATCAGAATAGCTTTCAGAATTTGAATTACTGTATTTCCCGGCAATTTCCAATATCCTAATTCTTGATATAGCGCCGTTCTAGATTTTTGGAAAGTGATTTTTTTAATGTATTTTTTATTTTTGAGGTTTGAGCTCTTTTCTGAGAATGTTTTCCGCCTTTATAAAGGCGATTTTTTTATTCATACTCCGCACGGACATCTTTAATGATTTCTCGCTGTTCTCCAGCCTGTCTCGCATCGGAATACATGTGAGGCGCAGTCCCGCACAGCGCCCATGTCCCCGCACTGCGCCCATGTCCCCGCACTGTGCCCCACACACTGGCGAGGCGCAGGGAACTTTTCCCCGCATGTATGAGTGCACTACCTCGGGCGGTGAATCATAGGCGCAGCGCCGCACTGCGCCTAAGTCCCGCACTGCGCCTCAAACACTGGCGAGGCGCGGCGGACTTTACATAGGATGTATGAGCGCGCCCCAAAAATGTATGAGCGTGCCGACATAAATCAGGCGCAGATTTCGCCGGAAAACCGGCGGAAAGGTGCGCCCCGACGTGGCGAGATTCATACATGTCGCCCTTAAAGCTTGTCTTGGGTTTGTAATTATAAAGAACTAATTGTTTGAGAATATTTTCTGTTCAGGTAGATGATCTAGGTAGGAAGACCATCGTGAGGGTGTAAGAAATATATAGTCCGAGAAAAAGAGTGTTTTAAACATTGAAAGCACAGTTCTGTTTGTGTAAATCGGATGATAGTCACTCTGACATTTTGCAAATGTGGTAATAGCCAGATTTTGATTGTCTTCAGTTCTTGCTCTGTAGAGGTGTGGCCGGACACACCAAAGTGGAGCCTGGATTAAGGCTCTAGCTGGAAAATGGGATCCCAGGTGAGCAATTCAGCTCAAGGTCAAGGGCCATTGGACATTGTCGGAGCTTTTGAAGTCCGGGTGCTCTGCAGAACATTGAAAAATGGTTCAGCAGAGCAGGATTGCCGCCTACTGGAACATTAGTTCCAGAGGTGTTGCGGGCTGCAGAGCAAAAAACACAACGGGCGACATGTATGAATTTGCGCCTCATGTATGTCGGTGCCGAGGTGCGCTCATACATGCGGTGTAATGTCCGCCTCGCCAGTGTGTGGGGCGCAGTGCGGGACTTAGGCGCAGTGCGGGACTGCGCCTAAGATTCGCCACCCGAGTAGGTGCGCTCATACATGCGGGGAAAAGTCCGCCGCGCCAGTGTGTGGGGCGCATTGCGGGACTTAGGCGCAGAAGGGACTGCGCCTAACATGTATTCCGATTCGAGACAGCCTGGAAAAAAGCAAGAAATCATTAAAGATGTCCGTGCGGCATGAGTATGCATAAAAAAATCGCCTTTATAAAGGCGTAAAACATTCTCTGAAAAAGAGCTCAAATCTACTTAAAAAATACATAAATAAAATCACTTTCCAAAAATCTAGAACGGTGCAACAGGAATTTGGATATTGAAAATTGCTGGGAAATACAGTAATTCAAATTCTTTAAGCTCTTCTCATTGGTCGGCAGAAACCAACCAATCAGAATAGGAGCGACAGTGACCCATTATAAGCTATGGAGAAGTATGGACCAATCAAATTCAAAGGCGGGACAGTTCAAAATACAGTAAAAAGGCAGAAAAGAGCTGACTGGTTGAGCCCAGGCGGCAGATATAAATCCACCAATCATATGTAGTGCGTCTATTTTGAATGGAGAAAGAAGGGCGCGATAGAAGTGCGCCCTAAAAGTTATTACTGTCGTTTTATTTCTGCCATGTACAGTTTTATTATAGATTGCATTAGAAAACCCATAAGAGCGTCGCTCGCTCTCCCATTGGTCCAAATAACCGCGCCTCTTTTAACTTAGCCAATCACAAACAGAGCTCGCTCTGCATTTCTTTTCCCCATAGAACTCTATGAGAAGGTAGCTCAGCCGCTGATTGGCCTAGCTGGACAAGCCCCTCTTCTCCCCAACCAATCACAGTACTAGAATATTTCCCATAGACAGTAATAACTTTTAGGGCGCCCTTCTATCGCGCCCTTCTATTGCGCCCTTCTTTCTCCATTCAAAATAGACACACTACATATGATTGGTGGATTCATATCTGCCACCTGGGCTCAACCATTCAGCTCTTTTCTGCTTTTTTTACTTTATTTTGAACTGTCCGCCTTTTCATTTGATTGGTCAATACTTCTCCATAGGTTAGAATGGGTCCCTGTCGCTCCTATTCTGATTGGCTGTTTTTTGCCGACCAATGAGAAGAGCTTAAAGAATTTGAATTACTGTATTTCCCGGAAATTCTCTATATCGAAATTCCTGATGTAGCGCCGGTCTCGGTGACAAACGCGTTGTTAGGGATTTGATTGATTTCTGTTTATAGAAGGTTTCAGGTCTTTTTCAGATATATTACACTTAATAAAAATGATTTTTTTAATCATACTCCATGCCGCACGGCGCTGAGAGCCGAGATTTCATTGCCCGATCTGGCCATAGACTACAATGGGAGAAAGTAGCTCGCGCTCTGATTGGCCGAGATAGCCAAGCCCCCGCTACTTCAACCAATCAGCTCTTTTCTGCATTTTTACTGTATTTTGAACTGTCCCGCCTTTGATTTTGATTGGTCAATAGTTCTCCATAGGTTTTAATGTGTCCCTGTCGCTCATATTCTGATTGGCCGGGATAGCCAAGCCCACGCTAGCTCAACCAATCAGCTCTTTTCTGCATTTTTACTGTACTTTGAACTGTCCCGCCTTTTATTTTGATGGGTCAATAGTTCTCCATAGGTTTTAATGGGTCCCTGTCGCTCCTATTCTGATTGGCTGGTTTATGCCGACCAATGAGAATAGCTTACAGAATTTGAATTACTGTATTTCCCGGCAATTTCCAAGATCCTAATTCCTGATGTTGCGCCGTTCTAGATTTTTGGAAAGTGATTTATTTTTTGGAAGGTTTGAGCTCTTTTTCTGATAATGTTTTACACCTAATAAAGACGTTTTTTTTTAATTCATACTCCATGCCGCACGGAGCTGAGCGCCGAGATTTCTTTTGCGATCTTCTATATGTTTCCTCTCATGTTCCGTTCTCGCTTCACTTCGCCTCCGCCGGATCATTTAGACCAGAATCAACCAGGTCTGCCTGTCGGAGCTGGCGAGCGCTGCAATGCGGCGCACTTTGCCGAGCCGCAATCATAAGAGCCTCGGAGTATACGAACGCGCCGCGTCCCGCCCCGGAACGCCCACACCGCGCCCATTGCACGCCCCTTTATGTGAGGCGCAGCCGAAAGTGCCGAACGCTGCGCCTAACATCGCATCCCTATGTCCGACAGCGGATTCGGGCCAGTGAGGCGCAGGATACGCCAGAAAACAGGCGTAAATCCCATTCATACATGTCGCCCAAAGTGTGGGCTCAGAGTAAAAATTTGCAAAAGGCAGTGAGTGCAGGGATCAGAGTGACTGATCAAGTGGATTTAAGTAAACTGAATGTTTAAACAAGTTCTGTGTGGTTGTTGAATTGTGAGGTCTTTCACTTTAAGGCAGCAGAGCTTTGTGACTGAAACACCTGCATAAATTTCTAGCTCAGTCAGATGATAAACTTTTGTTGACAGTTTGGATTAAATTGGGTTATGTGCTCTGCAGAGGTGTCTACAGATGCACCAAAGAAGAGCCTTTGAGGTTCTAGATTGAAAATGGGATCCCAAGATCAGTTGGGAAATAGTTCAACAGAACAGGATTGCCGCTATTTGAATGAAATAAAAAAAAATTTAGACAAAAATGAACACACAATATTTCATCAATAAAAAAAAAAAAAATTGATGAAATTCCCTTTAAGATCTTGATAATAGTGTATCCCTTTAAGATCTTGATAGGTGTTATTCCTGAGTGCATCTGGGCAAAGCATTTTCCTTCTTTGTCTTGGTTCATGCCAACAGAATGCTAGGTTTTCTCACATGACAGAAAGTAGTGTTATTAACTTGTGCAGAGAAGTGCTGTATTTTCCTTACTTTGTTTATCTGAAGCAAAGGTAAAATTGTACTACCCTCACCTCTAACTAATTATGGCAGCATGTTGATCTCATGTGCTTGAATAATTGGGGTTTGGAAGAATTGGTTTCATTGCTGAAGTTCTGAATAGTTCTGATACCAAGTTTGTAGGAAAATGTGTATACTTTTTGTCAGAAGTGAAATATGTTTGTATCTGTTTTGTTAAGGGGATGGTTGAAGGTGCATAAACCTCCCATTAACAAATAGGAGAAACATATATAGAATTCTGGAGAACTCAAATTATGTATTATGGTGTTGATAAACTGCATTATTTGTTTTTATGAAATCACATGTTGATTAACCCCTTAACGACCCTGGGCGTAGGAGTACGTCCCAGGGCCGCTAAGGGGCTTTGCAGGGGGATCGTTCCTCGACCCTCCCGCACAGCTGCCGGGTGTTAGCGGCTAATCGCCGCTAACACCCGGCAGTAACAGCGCCGACGGGTGGCTCCATCTGCTGGCGCTGTTTAACCCATCAGACACCGCGGCAAAGATGGCCGCGGCATCTGAATGAACGCCGATCGGTGCCGCGCACCGATCGTTACGGTCATCGGCACCGGCGCGCGACAACCGGGCATGGTGGTGGGGAGCCTTGTGAAGGCTCCCGTCACTTACACTGGCCGGTTTGCCCCACTTCCGTCCGCAGACAGGAAGTGGAGAAACCGCCATCTTTGTACACCCTAATGCATTGCCTATGCAATGCATTAGGTTGTATTAACAATCGCACCCCCTAGTGGTCAAGCACCATAGGGGGACTAAATGTTACAGTAAAAAAAATAAATAAATAAAGTTTTAAAGTACAAAAACAGTCTTATAAGTTCAAATCACGCCCCTTTCCCCATTTTACGAATAAAATCATTAAAATAATATAAAAGTTACAAATCTTTGGTATCGCCGCGTCCGCAACAGTCCGAGCTATAAAAATATAACATCATTTATCCTGTACGCTGAACACCGTAGAAGAAAAAAAATTCCAAACGCCAAAATTGCGTTCTTTGGTCATTTTATGTCACTCAACAAATGGAATAAAAATGACCAAAAAAGTTGCAAGCATTCCAAACTGCTAGCGATAAAAAGTACACTTCAGCCCACAAAAGAAGTCCCCCTCACTGACGTCCATAGGTGTTAGTACAAAAAAGTTATTGGTCGCACAAAATGGCGCTGTGGCGCAAATTTCAAAAATAGAAAATCTTTGGAATTTTTTTACGGTACCAAAACATAATGGAAAACCTACATGTTTGATATTGCCGGATGCGTAACAACCTGTAGAATACAGATAACACATTATATTTACCGAAGATTGAACGCCGTAAAAGCAAAACCCCCGCAAACATGGCGAAAATAAAAAAAAATCACAATTTGTCCCACTTGGAATTATTTTGAGGTTTCCCAGTATATTTTATAGTATAGTGAATAACACCATTAGAAAGTACATCTTGTCCCGCAAAATAAAAGCCCTCATGTGTCTGGAAAAGCCCTCATGTAGGTGGAAAAATAAAAAAAGTTATGGCTCTGGGAAGGCGAGGAGGGAAAAACGAACGTGTCACCAAAAAAAAACCCCGGGTCCTTAAGGGGTTAATACACTACTTCAGAAAACTTGCAGTTAATTAGTGTTTTGTCTGTTGTATAAAATATCTTGTATCATATCAATGTGCCCTCAGTGTATATGCTTATTGACCCTAGTTAAAAAAATATATCAAGTGTCTTAATTGCCTGATTGGTGATTTACCAACTTTTAGTAGGCTGCAGAGACATTGATTTATATATATATAGATTAATAGATATTAATCTATACATTACATTGACTGGTGGTATGCTGTTTAAATTTGTGTATGTATATATATATATATATATATATATATAAAATAGACTGTTGGTTACTCCTGATTAGCTGTTAAGCAAGGTGGTATTTCTGATTGCAGTGGGTGCTTCCTTTGCCATAGAAAGCTCCTAAGGAGAGTGTGTGATTTACTTTGTGTGTAGGATTAGTACCAGTGGGTAGGTGTCAGTGTGGAAGTGCTGTCACACAGTGTGTTCACAGCACCACTGATTCCTCTGGTAAAAGTAGAGCTATATAAAACTATAGCCCACTGAGCATGTGGACGCCTGGGCAAGAAGGTCTATTACACCACCCAGATGAGTGGGGGTCACACTGAGTAAACACACCCCTAAAAGTACAGCAGGGACATGGCTCTCTGTAACATTCAATGTCTATGGCAAAGTTAAAAAAAATAATAATAATTTGGAAGCTACCACGGGCTGCAAACAGTATATGATAAATTTGGAGAAGGTGTTAATGAAACCCTGAAATATTGTAGCTTGTGTCTGGATTATCAGAAAATTAGAGTTGTTTGTAAGACCAATTAGAAAACATAAATAAGTTGTAATAAAGTGATGTTTGCCAACTGAAAAGGTGTAGACAGTGTATGCAATAATACTGGACCTTACAGTGTGAATGAACATGAAGCTCTTATAAACAGACCTGTGATTATCAAATTATGCTGCTAATGTATTATTAGTAGTATGATGTTGTACCGTGTTAGCCATAGAAAGTAGTAGAAGAGTGAAGAAATAAGGCGATACCTTTTAGAGGCTAACTGAGTATATTTGATGGTGAGCTTTCGAGAGTACTAGCTCCCTTCTTCAGACATGATGATATACAAGAAATTGAAAATTCACAGACTTTTTATACACAAAAGACCTGGACCTTCAAAGAATCTTAGAATTCTTAACAATAACAAAATGCAATATAAGCAGAAAGTCATTTACAGCAGGTCAAGCAGTCAACTATCTGGAAACTTGTGAGGCGTGACAGAGGGGGTCAGTATTCCTGCGTCTTATCTAGCAGCCATCAGGCCGTGATTTGTGATCATCACTGTTCACACATAGTTCGACATAAAGCTGGCATGAATATTTAGCCCATTTTGCAGAGTCTGAAATTTTTGCATTAATTTAAATTCCCACTCCTTTCTCTCCCTCTGCGTCTTAAAGTGTCCCATTAAAACCATAATTTTCAGATCTTCAATACAGTGGTCCTCTCTAGAGAAGTGTTGTGCCACTGGAAGATCAGTTCTGCTGTTATTAATAGTGAATCTATGTGAGTTCATGCGCTGGCTGAGTCTCTGCCCTGTTTCCCCCACATAAAGGCCTGTGGTAGGACATTGCATACACATAATCAGATACACCACATTGCTAGACCTGCAGGAAAATGTCCCCCTAATTCTGTGCACCTGCTGGGACTGTGGGACAGGTACACTGTCAGCAGTGTGGATGTGCCTGCAGGTCTTGCAATGTGGTGTATCTGATTATGTGTGCGCAATGCCCGACCACAGGCCTTTATGTGGGGGAAACAGGGCAAAGACTCAGCCAGCGCATGAACTCACATAGATTCACTATTAATAACAGCAGAACTGATCTTCCAGTGGCACAACACTTCTCTAGAGAGGACCACTGTATTGAAGATCTGAAAATTATGGTTTTAATGGGACACTTTAAGACGCAGAGGGAGAGAAAGGAGTGGGAATTTAAATTAATGCAAAAATTTCAGACTCTGCAAAATGGGCTAAATATTCATGCCAGCTTTATGTCGAACTATGTGTGAACAGTGATGGTCACAAATCACGGCCTGATGGCTGCTAGATAAGACGCAGGAATACTGACCCCCTCTGTCACGCCTCACAAGTTTCCAGATAGTTGACTGCTTGACCTGCTGTAAATTACTTTCTGCTTATATTGCATTTTGTTATTGTTAAGAATTCTAAGATTCTTTGAAGGTCCAGGTCTTTTGTGTATAAAAAGTCTGTGAATTTTCAATTTCTTGTATAACATCATGTCTGAAGAAGGGAGCTAGTCCTCTCGAAAGCTCACCATCAAATATACTCAGTTAGCCTCTAAAAGGTATCGCCTGATTTCTTCACTCTTCTAATGTATTATTAGGAAATTTAAGTCTGTTCACCTGATATATTAATATTTTAGATAATAGGGGAAGGGCCTTTTGCCTGTCAGTGTTTAGTGAAGTGTTGCACCGGTCCTATTATGATTGTGGGTGAGAGGGAGGTGCTATATAACTCACCCATTCTGTGTGTATGGTGCACTGTTATCTGTATTCTGCCAACAGTGGAATGCAGAGTGAACTGAACCACAGACCCTGAGAGCTGTCAGCTCAAATTTCATTAATAGTGGTAGGATTGTTTTTCTTAAAACTTTAGATTGCTTAGGAATTATTAATTCTTTTCATTTCTCATTGCAGTAAAGGGATGTACACCTGTTCTCTAAGGAGGATCATAAAAGCCTCAAAGATAAATGTCTACTAGCCTTGCTCAACTACTTGTCTCCCCTGTAAACCCTTCCATTGATTTTGGGAACCAGGTGGAAGACATCATCTTTGATAAAGGTTCCCACAGTTGCACCTCAGCAGTTTGAGTAACCCCTTGTGATATTCCAGGGGGAAACAGCTCTAGCCTGTGATCAACATGCACAAGTTCATAGGCTTCGTGTCTTGTGAGTCCATAGGCAAGGACCTGTGCTTAGGTGTATCTCTGGATGTTATTGCTGAGATTCTTCAAATAATAAAGATAAAGACTTAGAGGGAATTACAACTAGAGGACAATTCTGGAACGGGTCTGGCATGCCATTGTTTATATAGCTTACCCTCATAAATGGTGGCATACGGTCTGTCTAAAGGGCTGTTTCCAGACAGGCCGAAAACAAAGTCAAGTGTAAATAAAATATGTGTGTGAGTTATTCCTGCTCTCTCTCCCTCTAACATATTGATAGCAGATTTACCCAGGGCAGAACACATAAAGGATCATTATTTTTAGAGTTTATTATTTTAAAATGGGAAAGTTGTAAAAAGTTAGTTAAAGCTCCCATTACTAATGCAGATTTTTAAGTTCTTTTGTAGATGATTCTTGTTACTATCATGAGATTAATCCATGGACTGGATATATGGTGACTACCATGGAGGGGATTAATAAAAGGCACTCACTGAAACATGTCACATGGCTGAAGGACTCCAGGTATGCTTCTGGGTACTTATGACTACTGGCTGATTTGGAAAGGAACAGACACTTTGTGGGATCAGCAGGTAAGCCCATTAAAATGCTGAGACCATTAGAGAAGCAGAGTCCTGTATGGATTTAAACCAAGAGAAGCTTGAGAAAATGTATATGAAGATGATGCAGCTGTAGAAAATTTGAAGCCCTTGTCAGAGGTCTATGTATGTTATGCAGACCTGTAAAGAATAGCAGAAATGCTTGAGAGAATTAAGTGTGTGTGTGTGTGTGTTGTTTAACATGTGGATATAATGTTGTTTTCCTAGGGCACTCTTTCCCATGATGATCCATTTTGTCCCACCAACAGCTCTGTGGAGGCTATGGTGTGAATGGTAAATCAGTAGTGATGAGCGATTGTGTCAACTATCGTTATCGATTTGATAGTCGATATGGGGAATTATCAAGACGATTTCCGATAGTCGATAATAGATTATCGCCGATACAATTAGGCCCCCTTAAACACGGTTTAAATTTCCCCAACGGTTTTGCCGCGGATTGACATTCAACCCCGTCGGAAAAATCAGTCAAAAAAAATTAACAACCCCTTTTTTCTTTTGATTTCAATAGAAAATACGGCACGTCGTTCACACACGCGAAATTTTCCGGGGGCCAAAGGGCCGCCCGCGGATTAAACACGGCAACCCGGGGAAAAAAAACAATGTCCCAAGTCAATAAAAATTTCCCCCCGGCCCCGGAAAAAAAAAAAAAATTTAAAAAAAAAACCCCCCCCTCCCCCCTTTTAAAAAAAAAAATGTTTGGAAAAGGGAACCCTTTGGGAAATCATTTTAAAAATACGTGCCACACTTAGTGGAAACTTTTTTTGCAACTGTTTTTCCCAATTTAAATTTCAGAACTTTTTTAAACGATGGGAAAATTCCGATTTTAAATACTTCTAAATAAGCCGTGTGAACGAGGCCAAAAGTCTGGGGAAAAGGAAACCAATACCTTCTTTCCCTTAAAACCCAAACAGGGCTGGAGAAGCGGGAATTAAATCCAAAACAGTAAAATGGATCCGGGCTACTTTTAAGGCAACAAAGCACAGAACAAAATCACAGACCATTCATTTCCCCCTGTCTTGTACCCAGCATGACCCTTAAACCTGCATGACCCAAAAATTAAAAAGTGCCAAAAGGCAAATTTTTTGAACCATCTTTTTTATTTTGAACTGGACATTGAATATCCCGGCCGGAAAAACAGCATGACCCTTAAACCTGCCCGACCCCCAGATTAAAAAGGCCGGAAAAAGGAGCCCTTTTTTTTCAACCACCTTTTTAAAGTTAAACGGACATTGACAATACCTGTCCGGGGCCACAGCATGACCCCCAAAAACCTGCTGACCCCCAGTTTAAAAAAAGTCCCAAAAAAAAGGGGGTTTTTTTCAACCCCCATTTTATTTTGAACGGGAAACATTGACTATAAAGTCCTGCCCCGCAGCATAAACCCCCCGAACCTGTATAAACCCACAGATTAAAAATGCCGGAAAAGGAGTCTTTAAAAAACCACCTTTTTAATTTTAACGGGGAACATTGCCCAATACCTGCCGGGCCACAGAAAGACCCCCAAACCTCCCTCCCCCCCAATTTAAAAAGTGCCGAAAAAGGATTTCCTTTAAACCCCCCCAAATTTTAGTTAAACGGACATTGACTAACATGTCCCTGTACCGCAGCATGCCCTCGAACCTTTTAATCCCCACAGATTAAAAAGTCCCCGGAAAAAGGAGTTTTTAAACCACCATTTTGGGTTGAACTGGACATTGACTATAAAAAAATTTCCGGTCCGGCAGAAATGACCATTAAACCGTCTGCCCCCCACAGTTTAAAAAAAGGCCGGAAAAAGGGCCCTTTTAAAAACCACCTTTTTTATTTTTGAACTGGACATTAAATATCCCTGTCCTGGGCCACACATAAACCCCAAAACCTTTCCATGCCCCCCAAATTTTTAAAAAGTCCCGGGAAAAAAAGGAGCCCTTTTAAACCACCATTTCAGTTAAATTTGGACTTTGACTATAAAAATGCCCCTGGACTGCGGCTGCCCCCAAAAACCCCCGCCCCAAGGCCCTTGGGGCCCCTCACAAAAAATTTCTCAATAAGAAAAAAAACAAAATTTTAAAAAACAACTTTTTTCCCCCATTATTTGCGCTGCTGGGAGTTTCCTTGCCATTCTACGGGACATTGTTCCACCCCTGACATTTGAATGTGAAAACAAACGAAAAAGAATTCCCCCACTAGGTCAAAAAAGGCCTGTCTGAAAAAACCTTCATTTCTAATGTCAAGTGGGTTGGAGGAAATTTCTGGTCAAAGGGGAATGAAGCTTAAACTGGATCACGCAGGTTTTAGCTGGCAGGGCCGACTTACAGGGGTGTGGGAGGAGCAAAAAGGGTGGGGGTCCGTCATCTATTAAAACGCAGGGCCAGCTAGCAAAGGGGCCCGGGGTTACAGTGGTGCGGTGAGAGCCAGGGGTGGTGTTCGTCATCTATTTTGCCAAACCCGGGTTTAGCATCCCCGTGCCCAGTTTCAGTGGGTACAGTGAGAACCCAGGTGGCGTCCCCAAAACCATTAAAAAGGAAAAAAAAGCCCTTATGAAACAGCATCGAAAACAGTCCTGCTTTAAGCCGAGTGCGGGGAAACGGAAGGTTTTGGGGCTCAGAAACCCCCAGCCTTCCTCAGTACAAAAGTCAAAACCGGGTAGCGCTAAAAAAATTTCTGGGCCCCTACAAGCGCCTTTCCCCTCCCCTAAAAGGCGGACCCCAATTGAGCTTCACGGAAATGCTGGTGGTTGCCCCTCCCGTTTTCAAAACCCCGGTGTCCCCTTTTTTTGGGCATTCCCTTTTTCCCCCGTTTTACTCAACGTTTTGGGGGAAAAAAAGTCCCTTTTTTCTTGGGGTGGCGAATGTGCCCAAAACACCTTTCTTCTGAATAACCTACATCTGTTCAAAAATCCTCCTGTACCTTTCCCCTTTGAGGGAAATGTTGTATCAGCTAATTGTACATGCAAGTTTTTTATAGTTTAATTCTAGAAAACACATTTTTAAAATAGGATGGAATCCCACCACATCTTTGTTTCTCTTTTTTTTAATTGTATTAAATGGGTTCTCTCACTACAGGGATTGCTAGCTATGTTAAAGATCTTGCAAAAACAAGTCATTTTGCAATATATGTCCATTAACAGTGTCCTACCTATTCCTGTTTTTGACAGCACCAACACCCTTGAGCCACTCTTGACAATTGTGAAGAACAAATGTCTGTTAGAAACCACATTTTTTTTAGAATAGGACCTGTAGTATAGATGCATTTCACAGCAACATGCCCCCAAAAATTCAAAACATGACCCTTGAGCCACTCTTGACAATTGTTGAGAACAAATGTCTGTTAGAAACCACATTTTTTTATAATAGGACCTGTAGTATTGCTGCATTTCAAAGCAGCATGATCCAAAAAATTATAAAAATGACTTCTCAGCCACTGTTAAAAATTGTGAGGGAGAAATGCCACTTAGAAGCCACATTTCTGTTCCAAAGGACCATGATTATAGCTGTATCTCACAGCAACATGCCCCCAAAACCATTGACAATGCGAAAAATTCTAAAGATAAAGTGAGTAACAGGAATACGTTTTTTTTCATGAAACCTTGGTGTCTTTTACAGTCTCCTCACCACAAAACCAGCAAAATGAACTTTTGGGAACTGAGAATAAAAATTGCAGCAAGAAATAATCATTTAAAAAAAATGTTTTCAAGAGGATCATTTCTTTTGGAAAAGGAATGTGAAGTAGACCGGCAACTAATCGGTGACCTCGGCAATTGGGGCCACAACATCACAACATCATCCACGCCTGATTCATCTTGCTGAAAGTCAAACGATCCACATTATCTGTGGAAAGCCGGATGCATTTGTCTGTAATGACTCCTCCAGCTGTGTTGAAGGTCCGCTCAGATATGACGCTGGCTGCTGGGCAGGACAACACCTCTATGGTGTGGCCAGCGAGCTCGGGCCATTTATCCATTTCGGATACCCAGAAGTCGATTGGGTCCGGAACACATCCAAAAACATCGGTGTTGAGACGCAGATAGTCGTGCACCATGATCTTAAGCCAGTCTCTGTGTGTTGTATGTGTGCCCTGCATTACATGCGTTGGTGAGGTGGTAAATAAAGATTGCCAGAGGTCACCCATTAGGCTTCTGGGGCAATGCCTGCTGCTGTTGCCGCTACAGCTACTTGGCACTCTACTGCTATCACGTTGCTGACGTTGTTCCACCGTGACATTTGAAGAACGTGAAGCAGACGCAACAGATGTCTCCAGTTGATCAATCAGCACGGTCTCCAATTCCTGCATTTTACTCTCTATTTGGGTGGGCGGAAGGAAAGTGCTGAGTTTTGCGTTGTCATGGGGATCGAGGAGGGTGGCCACCCAGTAACTGTTGTTCATTTTGATGGCCTTTATGCGAGGATCACATTGGAGGAAATGGAGCATCCAAGCACTCATGTGAGAGATGGAGCCTTGATTTCCCAAGCCTCTGGGTCGAGGGGCACTTGAAATCTTATATTCCTCTTCTTCCTCCTCAAATTCGTGCCAACCTCTTTCCAAGGCAGCAAGCCCCGGTAACGTGGTGTCCAGGAATACCTCCCTCGCTTCCTGGCACAGTTCAGACCCCCCTGATTGCTCAGAGATGCCCCTGAGAGCTGAGGCCCCGCTTGCACTAGTCTGGACCCCAACAAGGGCCTAATGAAGACAAAAAATTGGAAACTGTCGGGCCTTTGGGTTCGACGGGAGAAAGGTGTATCCGCATCTGTGTCCTTTCCCCTCCCCCGTGTGGTTGGACCTGATGTTTAGAGTGTCAACGATGTGAATAAAATCAACCCAATGCTATGCTGAAAAGGGGGTTGTCCGCACTGACCATTTTGGTGGCTTTTTCAAAAAAAGGCAAGGGGTGGTGCGATCTTTACCTGCCTCCATCTCAGTGGCTCAAAACCCCGAGGCCGCATGTTGCTTTCAGGCCCCGGGGGTTACTTGTTTCTAGAATGGATTGCGCTGCTTTCCACAATCGTGGAGCATTTGGAGGGTGGAATTTAGCGGTTGCCCCGAGCGGTTGACGGGGGGCAGCTGATGCTGCAACACAGCCAGGCGGGACGACACGGGTGCGAAGGCGGAGTGCAAGTCAGACTCGAGCCTTCCTAGAGGCCGTCCGACCGGGTAGCTCTTAGAAATTTCTGGAGACAAGGTTATGAATGTGCCAGGCAGGGATGTGCTCCCCGCTACCCATCTTAAGGGCGGCCCGCAGTTTTTTGACCGTTAGGCACACCCTTGCCTGGGACAAGGTTCTTGCCCCAGCCAGTGCTCGGTCTCATTGCGGGGCCCCTCCCCAGCTCCCGACCTGTTTGTTGATGGTCTCCAAACAGATTAATTTCAACACGACCTGGTTTTTTATGGGCACTGTCACCACCGGAATTCCCCCCCAGCTTCAACCAGTGAAAATGTCCAGAGAATAGGGCCTTGGCCGTGCACTAGCCCTGTGTGGTGGTCAGTGGACTTTGCCAGACCAGTGCGACAACGCGCTTGAATTTTAGATGACACATGGTGGCCAGGGGGTACGGCTTTTTGGCAAAAAAATGCCTGCTCGCATTGGTATTGGGGGCAGGCAAGGGCCATGACGTGGCGGAAAATTCTGTGTCCACCTGACGGAAAGGCCAATTTCCAAGGGCCAAAGCCTGCAATGCCGACTTAGGTTTGGCTTTGGGGTTTGGGTTTTGGGTTTTAAAGTGTTTTTT
>JAODAL010028049.1:0-53957 GCA_025379985.1 Phyllomedusa bahiana | reverse complement strand
AAATTGGGGGAGCTAAGTGTGTGTTAGGAAAGGGAGATGTTTCATCAACTCTCCCCTTCAAATTTTATGGGAAACTGACATTTACGTCATTAGACTCCTTCTATTCAGTTCATTGCACATTCTCAAGATTTGCAATTTGTTCTATCACACTTAATAGTAGGTTTACTCATGTGCAGTGAAATTTAGACCAGAGTAAAAATACCTTTGAAAAGTGATCAGCCTCGGTTTCCTGTTATGCAACTTTTTTCATGACATAGAATATACTGTGAAATATGAAGTGCTCCTGTTCCACCATTTCACATGGCTTGCATCTCAATGAATCAAGAAATGCTTCCATGGCTCTCATTACCATAATTTTACGCAAATTATATATTTTTCTTGTTGAGTACATTTGCATAATCTGACTAGAGTTTATGAAGCAAATGCTGGATTCATTTTGTAACTGGCAAAGCCATAGAAATGATAAAGTATGAAGGTGCCAAAGATTTTTTTTTCTTCCACTATTTGGAATCTCCAAACAATTCTCCTCATTAGGATGCAAACATCTGTGAACTGGCCAGACGCTAGGAAGATGAAAGTAAACGTGAAGTGACCTTCATTCAGACTGAACACAAAGACTATTACAATGAGGCATTCCTTTCAAGTTTCAAAAAGAAAATTAAGAAGAAACCTAAGGCAATAATTTACAACCAAAATATTTCCTGCATTTTGACAGTTTCATTTAACTGATTAATTAAAATTGTCTGTAGGCCTTTTAGTAGTTATATTTAAATAAATGTACTAATTGCCTTCAAGGAAATAATAGGTCTTTAATACATAAAGTATGGATAGGAGACTTTGTTTGATGTGATACATGCTAAAAGATTATACTCTAATAAACTAGTGCAAAGCTAAAAATCTCATAAATGAAGTTAGCACAAGGTGAGAAAAATAAGCATTTCTCACCAAACCATATCTGGAAGTTTCTGAATAGATTGATTTAATTTCTAAATTTTTAAATCTATATGTGAATGATGTCAAAATATACCAGGCATAATGCAAGTTTCTTATATATAAATAACCCTATACACCCACACTAACATTAGAAACACCTGCCAAATATTGTGTAGGCCCCGTGTGTGACACCAGACCTGCTCTGACTTATCAAGGCATGCCTACAAAATGCATGACTCTGGCACCAAGATGTTGGCCGCAGATCCTTTAAGTCATATAATTTTTGAAGTGTAGCCCCCATTGATCTGTTTTTCCAGCACATTTTAAAGATTTCATTAAATTTTGATGAAGGGAATTTGAAGGCTGAGGCAACACCATGGACGTAAATCATTCCTAAACATTAAACCATACCTGCACTGTAGCAGGGGGCATTATCTTGCTTACATTGCCCAAAACATCACGTAGCTTGCATTTTTTAAATAGTGCATCCAGGTAAGCAGTGCATACACCTGACCTTCCATATGATGTAAAAGAAAATGTGATTCTTCAGACCAGGCCACCGTTTTCAATTGCTCCATGATCCAGGTCTTATTCTTTTGTATTGACTGTAGGACTCTTCTATGTAACTGGATTAGCTGTGCTAGCCTTCGCTTCCCAAGTAATCCCAAGTAACGTATACAAGTGCACACTGGTTGGTGGAAGTCACTCAGAGGCACAGATATTAGTAGTTGTTGATAACTAGCAGTTGTAATGTGCCACATAGTTACATGCCACTGTAAGACATAAGTTTTTATCCTCTGCCTCAGGGGGGACATGTATGAAAACTGTCTTGGTCTAAGACTTCCTTTCATAGTTTCATAGTTTGTAAGGCCGAAAAAAGACGAGACGTCCATCCAGTTCAGCCTGTTGCGCTAAGGTGTTGATCCAGAGGAAGGCAAAAAAACCCAATGAGGTAGAGGCCAATTGTCCTCATTTTAGGGAAAAATTCCTTCCCGACTCCAATCTGGCAATCGAAAAATCCCGGGATTAATGACCCCCTTCCAAAAATCCTAGACCTATAACCGTTTATATTATTACGCTCCAGAAACGCATACAATCCCTTTTTAAACTCTGTCAGTGATTTCACCATGACAATTTCCTCTTGCAGAGAATTCCACAGTCTCACTGCTCTTACAGTAAAGAACCCCTTTCTGTGTTTATGTAAAACTTTCGTTCCTCAAGACGTAGAGGATGCCCCTTGTTCTAGATACAGCCCGGGGTATTAAATAAATCTGGGAGAGATCTCTATTTTGACCTTTTATATATTTAAACATATTTATTATGTAACCCCCGAAGTCGTCTTTTCTCTAAACTAAATAACCCTAATCTTGCTAACCTTTCTGGTTATTGTAGTCCACCCAGTCCTTTTTATTATTCTTGTTGCCCGCCTGTGTACCTGTTCAAGCTCTACAATGTCTTTCTTGTGAACTGGTGCCCCAAACTTAACAATTTTCCCATGTGTGGTCTAACCATTGACTTGTATAATGGGAAATAATGTTCTCATCATGTGCCTCTATGCCCTTTTAATGCACCCCATGACCCTATTTGCCTTGGCAGCTGCTGTCTGACACTGGCTGCTTACAATTAAGTTTACTGTCCCCCAGGACTCCCAAGTCCTTCTCCATGTCATTTTTACCCACCTTTTTCCATTTAACATGTAGTCATGTAATGGATTTTTCCTCCCCATGTGCATAACCTTGCATTTATCTGTGTTAAACCTCATCAGCCATTTCCCTGCCCAGGCCTCCAACTTATCCAGATTCCCTTTTGTAAAAAACACATATCCTCTATGTGTTGATTACTTTAAAGAGCTTAGTATCGTCTGCAAAGATCGATATTCTACTGTGTAATCCCTGTGTAAGAGCATTAATGAAAATGTTGAAGAGGATAGGGCCCAAAATACTGACCCTTGTGGTACCCCACTAGAAACAGCAATCCAGTCTGAGTATGTACCGTTAATTACTACCCTTTGTTTTCTATCAGTGAGCCAGTTGCTTACCCACTTGCACACATTTTCCCCCAGCCATTTCCCTGCCCAGGCCTCCAACTTATCCAGATCCCTTTGTAAAACACATTACCTCTTTTGTGTTGATTACTTTAAAGAGCTTAGTATCGCTGCAAAGATCGATATTCTACTGTTTTAATCCCTGTGTAAGATCATTAATGAAAATGTTGAAGAGGATAGGGCCCAATACTGACCCTTGTGGTACCCCACTATAACGCAATCCAGTCTGAGTATGTACCGTTAATTACTACCCTTTGTTTTCTATCAGTGAGCCAGTTGCTTACCCACTTGCACACATTTTCCCCCAGTCCAAGCATTCTCATTTTATTTACTAACCTTTTATGTGCACCGTATCAAATGCTTTAGAAAAATCTAGATATATGACATCCAGTGCCTCACCCTAAATCCAGTCTAGCACTGACTTCCTCATAGAAGCTGATGAGATTAGTCTGACAGGACCGATCCTTCATAAACCCATGCTGGAACGGCGTTATACATTTATTTTCAGTGAGATACTCCAGATAGAATCTCTGAGAAAACCTTCAAACATTTTACCTACAACAGAGGTCAAACTTACCGGCCTATAGTTTCCTGGATCACTTTTTGACCCCTTTTTGAATATTGGCACCACATTTGCTATGCGGCAACCCTTTGGGACATCCCCCGTTATTAGACAGTCCATAAATATTAAAAAAATAGGGGCAATCTATGACATCACTTAACTCCCTTGGGACACGTGGGTGTATGCCATCTGGACCTGGGGATTTGTCTATTTTAATATTCTTAAGACGAGCTGCACTTTTCCTGGGTTGACGAGAAACATTAAGTTGGAATTTCTCTCCTCCCTGTGCTCATCATCAGGAAGCTCATCCTCCTCGGTAAATACAGTGGAGAAAAAAAGTGTTTAATAGGTTTGCTTTTTTCTCATCGCCCTCTACTGTCTCTCCCTCAGTATTTTTTCAAAGGGCCAACATTTTTCTGTTTTAATCTTTTTACTATTTAATATAGTTAAAAAATATTTTGGGGTTAGTTTTACTTTCTATAGCGATATGTCTTTCCCCTCTCCAGCTTTGCTTCCTTTATCTTTATTTTACACACTTTATTTTTTTCCTTATAGCTTCTTAGTGCCTCTTCACTACCCTCCTGTTTTAGTAGCTGAAACGCTTTCTTTTTGTTTTTTTATTGCCTCTTTTACATACCTGTTGATCCACATTGGGTTTTTCCTGTTTTCTAAAATTGTTTTATTACCATAAGGTATGTACCTCTCACAGTGGTAGCCTGGATGTTTTTAAAAAATATCCCATTTATTATTTGTTTCTGCCATATTTAAACACATTGTCCCAGTCAATACGGTTTAGGTCCTCCCTAAGCAGAATAAATTAGCCTTCCTAAAATTCAGTGGTTTTTTTGGCTCCTTGACAAAAAACTCGATTGAAGGATAAATGGAAATTTATTATAATATGGTCACTATTTCCTAGGTGCCCCACAACCAGAACCTTTGTTACTCTGTCAGGTCTTTTAGTCAATATTAAGTCTAGAAGTGCCTTTCCTCTAGTCGGTTCTTTCACTATTTGGCAAAGGTAATTATCAGTAGTTATTGTCAAAATCCTGGTTCCTTTATGAGAGCTACAGGTTTCAGATTCCATTTGATGTCTGGATAGTTTAAAGTCGCCCATAATAATAACCTCATTCTGATTAGCCCGCCTCATCATTTGCCTGAGGAGTACATCCTTCCATGGGTTATGGTATATTTGGGGTCCTATATCAGACCCCTCTTAGTATTATATTGTTATTTATACTCCCATGTATATTTACCCATAATGATTCCACCTGTTCATTACCTGTACCTATATCTTCCACGTGTTGGCTTCAGACAGGATTTTACATAGAGACAGACACCTCCCCCCTTCTGGTCTTTACGATCCCTTCTAAATAGACTGTAACCCTGTAAGTTAACCGCCCCGTCGTAGCTCTCGTCCAGCCATGTCTCAATTATCCCCACTAAAGTCAATTTTTCTTCAGCTATTAATAATTCTAGTTCATTTATTTTGTTGTTCAGACTCCTTGCATTGGTCACATGCAATTTAGAGATTTTTTAATTTTTATTCCTTTCTCCCTGATCTTTTTAACTATTGCTACACCCTCTCCCTCTACTCCATCCCCTGATTTTTTACTAATTCCCAGCTCTCTATCTTCAATATCTTGCACGCTATATGGTAGGTTACCCTCCCCCCAGTCCTAGTTTAAATATTTTCCCGCAACTTCCTGGTCATTTTGTCCCCCAATACAGCTGCCACCTCCCCGTTTAGGTGCAGCCTGCCTCTCACATAGAGTCTGTAGCCAAGACAGAAGACAGCCCAGTTCTCCAAAAACTCAAATCCCTCTTTCTTACACCAATTTTTGAGCCACTTATTCACCTCTCTAATCTCCCTCGCCTCTCTGGGGGTGGCCTGTGGGAAAAGGTTTAAAATTTCTAAAATATTACCCTGGAGGTCCTTGCCTTGAGCTTTGGCCTAAGTCCCTGAAATAATTTTAAGGACAACCACCTACCTCTAAACTTTTTTCATTGGTGCCCAATGTGGGCCATGACACTGAATTCTCACCACCCCACCCACAACTGTCAACCCCATCCGCGATATGTCGAAACTCGGGCCCCAGGTAAACAACATACTGTTCGACGATCCCGGTCTTTGTGGCAGATTGCCCTGTCTGTGCCCCTAATAATGGAGCCAACAGCAACAGATCAGTGCTCATAGCAAAAAAAAGAGCCCATAGTAACCAAACAGAGCTCTCCTTTTACTTTTTTCGAACACTTCATGAAATGAAAGCTCTGATTGGTTGCTATAGGCAACAAAGGAAGTCTTAGGCCATGTTCACACGATATACCGCGGCTCGTACAGTACGCGCCACAATACATTGTGTCTTTCAGGAGCTTGCGCTGAGATGCGCGCACCACTGCGGCACAGGAGGGTGGGGGGGGGGGGTGGCCCACCGGCCTCATAGATATTCATTACTCACGGCGCGTATTCGCCGCAAGTAATTGACATGTCACTTATCTCCCCGCGCGTACAATACGATCGTATTGTACGAGTGGGGAGAGAAGGCGCAATCCATAGTTTTCTAAGAGAACGATGGATTACCATAATTTTGCCACGAATTTCGCCAGCATTAGAGCACAAATACATGGCGAAATGCGCCCGAAATTACCCCGTGTGAACATAGCCTTAGACCTAGACAGTTCTAAGGACATGGACCGACAGGAACTTTTTAGTCATAGAGTCTTCAGATGTCATTGTTTAGCATGGTTAAACTGGCTACATGCTTGATAATGTTATTGAACGATTCTAATGATTATTCCACACAGTGATTTAGAAAGAGAAGCACAACCTATGTAAAGTTTTTTTTCTTATATATGGACATTTAAACTGGATCTTTAATAGGACTATGGGGACAGGGATTTAATATTACCGCTATGTAATGGGCATCCACTTGGCAAATGTGAAAACCAGCTACTGGCCCGTACTCAAAGAGTGGTAGTAAATGATTCCTACTCTGTATGGTACCCGGTTTGTAGTGGTGACCCCAAGGCTTAGAATTTGTATCCGCTATTATTCAATCTATATATTAATGATATAGGGGAGCGAATTAATAGCACTGTTTCTATTTTTGCAGATGACACCAAGCTATGTAGGGAAGTGCAATCTATGGAAGATGTTCATAAATTGCAAGCAGACCTGGACACATTGAGTGTTTGGGCATCCACTTGGCAAATGTGGCTCAATGTGGATAAAGTTCTACATCTGGGTATGAATAATCTGCAGAAGTCATATGTCCTAGGGGGTGAAAAACTGTGAGAACTGCATGTTGAGAATGATCATGGTGTACTTGTAGATCGTAGACTACAGTACAGCATGCAATGTCAATCAGCTGCCTCTAAGGCCAGCATGATAATGGCGTGCATTAAAAGAGGCATGGACATAGGGGACAGGGATGCAATATTACTGCTATATAATGCATTGGTGTGGCCACATCTGGAATATGCTGTTTAGTCCTGGGCTTCAGGTTATAGAAAGGATGTAATGGAGTTATAAAGAGTACAAAGACAAGCAACCTGGAAAGCTGTAGTAAATTCCATGCCCAAGAGAGTTAAGACAGTGAAAAATAATGGTGGTCACACAAAATATTGACACTTTGGGCACAATTTGTCCATTTTTTTTCTTAGGAGTGTACTCACTTTTTTGCCAGCAGTTTAAACATTGATGGCTGTGTGTTGAGTTATTTCAAAGGCACACTAAATTTACATTGCTATACAAGCTGCACACTGACTACTTTATATGGTATCAAAGTGTCATATCTTCAGTGTTGTCCCATGAAAAGATATATTACATTTACAAAAATTTGAGGTGTGTACTGTATTTTTGAGATACTGTAGTTTTGATCGGTTGTAAGGTGATGTCTTGGTCTCATGATTTAAAAATGTGAACAGCATGATGAGTATGACTGTTAAAATTCCAATTCAAATTGATTCCCTAACTGTATTGGGTGATTTAGTGATCAAACACCTGTTGAGAATTAAGTGTCTTGTTAGAGATCAGCAAGTTGTGCAAAAAATACTGAAATATTGATTACTTAGACATGTAAATTCTAAAGTCACTCATTTAAAAAAAAAAAATCAAGAAATGTTATATTTATCCTTAAATTTCAAATAAAAGTCAAATATCCCTAACTTTTTTGAGTAGTGTAAGAGACAATGGCTTCCATAGTCAGCTCAATAAGCAATTTAATAGTACACTCCTGTAGACTACACTTACTCTTAAATAACCAAGGGAAGAGTATTTTTGTCTTCCCTTTCTGCGTGTGAATCAGCCTAGAAATCGTCCTGCTACAGGATATCAGAAACAGTCCACAAATTGTTTATCAAATGTTCTTCACCAAGTCATGTAGCCAAGTCAATTTAGCCTTTGTCAGGTTACTCAGATACTTGCTCATTTTTCCTTCTTTAAATACATAATCCTCTAAAACTGACTGTTTCCTGGCTGCCTTAGGTATGGCACCCATTAACAAGAGCCATTGTCATGAGATAATCGATGTTACTCACTTTACCTCTTACTTTATTTAATTATTGGCTGATCTGTATATATATTTAAAATAACCCTCAACACAGCTATACTCAGGGACATGCTGTGCTAGAAAATATAACTCTCCTTGAAAATCACTGGAGATTTGGCTTCTCTAACCCATGTAAACAAATGTCGCCCAAGAGGGAAGCTCCATATGGCCACACATTTCTCCAGCAAGAAGAAACTGAAAGCCACATGAGGCTCAATTATCCAAACTGTCGAACAGTAAAACCAGTGTTGTTATCCATAGCAACCAATCATAATGCAGCTTCAATTTTTCCCCAGGTTCATAAGAAATGAAAGCTAAGAGTTTATTGGCAATGATTGGGAGCTATTGGAAACAAGGAAAGATTTATCACAGGAAGCGTTGATCAATAGTTTACTGAGATTTAGGAACATTTATTATCTGGAAAATAACATAAAGCTAAGATCACCAGCAGAAAAGTTAGACATCTCCAGATGATGAAAGGTTATGGGTGGGGCAAAACTTCAAAAATTTCAGGTACTCCATATAGAGGGTAGGAGGAATAACTCAGGAACGATGGTTATACCATTGTCTAGTTTGTGTGAGAAAGGTGCAAGGTACAGGGTACAAGAAATCTAAATTAGAATATCAGAGCAAGATGTAATGGCTCTTTGATAAATAAGTTTCTGGACTTAATAAGCTGTCATTCTATATAGTTGATACTTTAGGCCTGCTTAAATTCATTGTATTTTGAATCAGTAATTTTATCAATATTTCAGCTGACAGCATGGTTTTACTAAGGACAGAAGTTTTCAGACCAACCTGATTTGTTTTTATGAAGAGCTGAGTAGAAGTCTGAATAGCAGGGCAACTGTGGATATAGGGCGACATGTATGAATCTCGTCACGTCAGAGCGCATGTTTCCGCCAGTTTTCCCGCGAAATTTGCGCCTCATGTATGTCGGTGCCGAGGTGCGCTCATACATGCGGTGTAAAGTCCGCCGTGCCTCGTCAGTGTATGAGGCGCAGTGCGGGACTTAGGCGCAGTGCGGGACTGCGCCTAAGATTCGCCGCTGGAAATAGTGCGATCATACATGCCATGTAAAGTCCGCCGCGCCTCGCCAGTGTGTGAGGCGCAGCGCGGGGACTTAGGCGCAGTGCGGGACTGCGCCTAATATTCGCCGTCCGAGGAGGTGCGCTCATACATGCGGAGAAAAGTTCACCGCGCCTCGCCAGTGTGTGGGGCGCGGTCCGGGACTTAGGCGCAGAAGGGACTGCGTCTAACATGTTTTCCGATTCTATACAGGCTGGAAAACCGCGAACATCATTATAGATGTCCGTGCGGCATGGAGTATGACTCAAAAAAATCGCCTTTATTAGGTGTAAAACATTATCTGAAAAATAGCTCAAACCTTCTAAAAAATACATGAATAAAATCACTTTCCAAAAATCTAGAACAGCGCTACATCGGGAATTTGGATATTGAAAATTACCGGGAAATGCAGTAATTCAAATTCTGTAAGCGCTTCTCATTGGTCGGCAGAAACCAGCCAATCAGAATAGGAGCGACAGTGACCCATTAAAACCTATGGAGAAGTATTGACCAATCAAATTCAAAGGCGGGACTGTTCAAAATACAGTAAATATGCAGAAAAGAGCTGATTGCTTGAAGTAGCGGGGGCTTGGCTATCCCAGCCAATCAGAGCGCGAGCTACTTTTTCCCATTGTAGTCTATGGCCAGATCGGGGCAATGAAATCTCGGCTCTCAGCGCTGGGCGGCATGGAGTATGATTAAAAAAAATCATTTTTATTAAGTGTAAAATATGATCTAAAAAGAGCTGAAACCTTCTATAAACATAAATCAATCAAATCCCTAACAATGCGTTTGTCGCCGTCTCCGGCGCTACATCAGGAATTGGGATTTAGAAAATTGCCGGGAAATACAGTAATCAAATTCTTTAAGCTCTTCTCATTGGTCGGCAGAAACACACCAATCAGAATAGGAGCGACAGGGACCCACTATATCTCCAATATGGAGAAATATTGACCAATCAAATTCAAAGGCGGGACAGTTCAAAATACAGTAAAAATGCAGAAAAGAGCTGATTGGTTGAGCTAGCGGGGGCTTGGCTATCCCGGCCAATCAGAGCGCGAGCTACTTGTCCCATTGTAGTCTATGGCCAGATCGGGGCAATGAAATCTCGGCTCTCAGCGCCGTGCGGCATGGAGTATGATTTAAAAAATCATTTTTATTAGGTGTAAAATATTATCTGAAAAAGAGCTGAAACCTTCTAAAAACATAAATCAATTAAATCCCTAACAATGCGTTTGTCGCCGAGACCGGCGCTACATCAGGAATTGGGATATAGAGATTTGCCGGGAAATACAGTAATTCAAATTCTGTAAGCTCTTCTCATTGGTCGGCAGAAACCAACCAATCAGAATAGAAGCGACAGTGAACCATTATAAGCTATGGAGAAGTATGGACCAATCAAATGAAAAGGCGGGACAGTTCAAAATACAGTAAAAAAGGCATAAAAGAGCCGATTGGTTGAGCCCAGGCGGCAGATATTAATCCACCAATCATATGTAGTGCATCTATTTTGAATGGAGAAATAAGGGCGCGATAGAAGGGCGCCCTAAAAGTTATTATTGTCTATAGGAAATATTCTCGTACTGTGATTGGTTGGGGGGAAGAGGGGCTCGACCTGCTTAGCCAATCAGCGGCTGAGCTACCTTCTCATAGAGTTCTATGGGGAAAAGAAATGCAGAGCGCAAATCCCATTCATACATGTCGCCCATAGTGTTTTTAGACTTTGCAAAGGTGTTTGACTCTGTTCTTCATAAGCATTTATTGGGTAATTTAAAGAAGAAATGACAGTGTGCAGCTGGATTGAAAACTGACTACTGGCCCGTACTCAAAGAGTAGTGGTAAATAATTCCTATTCTGAATGGTCCCTGGTTTGAAGTGGTGACCCCCAAGGCTTAAAATTTGGATCCGCTATTATTCAATCTATATATTAATGATATAGGGGAGGGAATTAATAACACTGTTTCTATTTTTGCAGATGATACCAAGCTATGTAGTGAAGCGCAAATTATGGAAGATGTTCATAAATTGCAAGCAGACCTAGACACATTGAGTGATTGGGCATCCACTTGGCAAATGTGGCTCAATGTGGATAAATTTCTACATCTGGGAACGAATAATCTACAGATGTCATATGTCATAAGGGGTGAAAAACTGTGAGAATCGCATGCTGAGAAGGATCTGGGTGTACTTATAGATCGTAGACTACAGAACAGCATGCATGTCAATCAGCTGCCTCTAAGGCCAGCATGATAATGGCGTGCATTAAAAGAGGTATTTACTAGGAGGTCAGGGATGTAATATTACCGCTATATAATGCATTGGTGTGGCCATATCTGGAATATGCTTTTTAGTTCTGGGCTTCAGATCATAGAAAGGATGTTATGAAGTGATAGAGAGTACAAAGACGAGCAACCAAACTAATAAGGGGAATGGAGCATCTTAGTGAAGAGAGGTTCAGATATTAAACTTGTTTAGTCTTGAGAAAAGACGACTTTAGGGAGACAGGATTAATAATATAAATGATGCCTACAAGTATGGTGTTAAGGTATTTCATCTAAAATTCCCTCAAAAAACAAGGGGAAATTCCCTTTATCTGGAGAAAAAAGATTCAGTGTCCAGAGGAGAAAAGCCTTCTTTACCATGAGAACTGTGAGTCTGTGGAATAGCTGCCCCAGGAACTGGTATCAGAAGGAACCGGTGAGGGTTTCAAGAAAGACTTAGCTAACCATTTACAACTAAAAAAATATTAACCCCTTAAGCCGAACGCCTGAAAAGTAGTTAATGATCAGAACATTTTTTTTAGTTTTTGCCTCCTAGCGTTTCAACAGTTGTAACTTTTTTTTTTTCAATGACGCAGTTGGATGAGGCCTCGTTTTATTCGAGACAAGTTGTACTTTATGGGGGAATAGTTTAAGTTCACTTATAAATAATTGCAGGATTTTTTTTGTTTTTGTTTTTTTTAAATTTTTTTATAGCATCCATATTTCACACTTAATAACTTGTAAGATTAACTCTATAGGTTATTACGGTCGTGTGGATACCTAATATGTGTAGGATTTTTATGTGTGTAATTTATGCACAATTATTTTTTCTTACATTTTTTTATTATTTTTTTTTACACTTTTTAAGTTTTTTGTTTTTACTTTTTTTTTTTACTCCCATGAAGGGAGAACTGTTTTACATTTTTTTTATTTTTTTTTTTTACACTTAGTAATGTATTAGCATATTCATATATACTAATACATTCTAAGGTGTGTCACTTTGATACAGGCAGTGATTAGGACACCACACAATGTGTCATAGTCACTGGTTTCATACACAGACAGCTCTGGGGCCACTCTAGGTCCCCAGGGCTGACTGTGCAGCCGTTCCCCAAGCTCTGTCGGGGGACTGGGTGTTCCGATCACCCGACAGAGCAGGGGAACCCTTTGATTGCTCTGCAGTAACGCACCGTCGCAATCAAAGGGTTAAAGCACCGAGTTGCGGAGGTTTCCTCCGCACCCCGGTGCTCGCAGGAGATGCTCTGGGATCAGGGCTGTGTAGTCACTGCAGACGAACGACCCGCACCGGCCGCCGTCAAAAGACGGTGCGCGGTCGTTAAGGAGTTAATATATATGCAGCCACATAAAATGTTATTAGAATTTAGATCTAGTCTGATGGCAATTTTGGGATCAGGAATTAAGTATCCCCTTAGGTCAGATTGGTTTTTGCTGTATGGGTTCCAAATTCTTCATCAATAGGAGAAACAAAGCTTAAAAATGACCTCTCCCTCTCCCTTCACCCACCTCACTCTTTCTTGAACTTGATTTTTGAACTTTTTTCAACTGTACTATATAACTGTAAGCATTTATGTTTGGCGGTTTTGCGTTGTGCTGCTACATGAACATGCTGCCAGCCATCATGACGTTTTCAAAATTAACTTGCCATCCTATGCTGTATTATTGAAGTTTTCTCCCCGTTAAGCAATGTCAATATGGAGGAACTGTTCAATGGCAGTTCCTACACCTACATAATATGGACTGTACAGACTATGTGTACCTTCATAAGTTTTAAGGAAGAGCAAGGTGTCTAGTTTGCTTAATGACTTACACAGAAGATATCATGCCATGTATCAATATAAGGTTCTAGAGGTAGAAAAAGAAACAATGAATTTAGAAGCGACGAAAATAAAACACGGTGTGAACGTACACTGACAGAATCACAGTGTTCTAAAAAAAAAGCAAAGTAGAAATTATTTTGGCATCTTCTGAAAAGGAGTACCACGATCATATAAATTTGAGTAAGACAAAGTCATTGTTGATATAATGTAGCGAGGATGAGAAAGAAAGGTGTCTCTAGATCAACTGTCTGATGTGTGAAGCCTAGTTTTCTATAAATGTATGGACAAAGTGTCTAAGACGTGCTTATATATTTATTATATTTAGTATACATGACAGGCATGGACAGATGTGAGGGAGCATGGTCACATCTGGATGAAAACATGACAGAATGGAGATTGATGTGAAGTCTTGATGTTTAGATAACAAAAGACCCACACAGGAAATGGAGTAATACACCTTTAATATTAAATCTCAAGGACAAGAACGTTGATGATTGTTAGATACAATTACTATATATTGTAAAACAGATATAAGGCTACACCAAGACCTATAAGATCTGTCTCAAAATCATTATCTATTCACTGAAAAGACAGATAAAACATAACTTTTATTAGTATAATACTCACCAAAATGGATAAAATAAATCAAGACACTCCTATGCCAATACAGGCATTACTTACCAAGATACCATCCATCCATATTCTATGATCACTTGAAAGAAAATCCTGGAGCTAGGATCTGAGTAGTGAAGGAGGGAAATACTTTAGAACATAATAATATGACTCTTGGTTTTTTACCTCCCTGATGACCAAGTGCCATAACTGTTTTATTTTTCCATAAATAGACATAGACATTTTCCATTTTTACATAGACATATGAAGGCTTTTATTTTGCGGGACAAGATATACTTTCTAATGGTGTCATTCATCGTACCACAGAATAAACTGGGAGACCGCAAAAAAATTCTAAGTGGGTTAAAATGTGAAAAAAATGTACTTATGCCATGTTATCAAGGATTTTGTTTCTACGGTGTCCACTCTTTGGTATCAACACAATTCCGACAAAACCAAATACGTAGGGTTTTCATTATATTTTAGTATTTTAACAAAAATTCTATTTTCTATTTCTTAAATTTGTGCCGATATATTATGTTCTGCAACTAATACCTTTTTTTTATTTACATCGATGTACTTTAGTGATGGTGCATTTTTTTGCAGACCGAAGTGTAATTTTTATTGGTACCTTATTTAGAGAGATGCAACTTTGTGATCACTTTTTTTTATACAATTTTTAGTGGACAAGAAATGACCAAAAACCCAAAATTTTAGCATTTGGAATTTTTTTTTTCCCTTGTACAGTGTCCAGCATATGGGAACAATTATATTATAGTTTGGTCTTCTATAGATGTGGAGAAAGATAGAAAAAGGGGGTCGATTTTAACGTTTAATATTCTTTGGTTAATTTGAAACTTTTTGTATATTTACTGTAAGTTCCCCTAGGGTACTTGACACCCTTCTGCAATTTACAAACAATGCAGAAGGGTGTACGAAGATGGTGGTTTAGTGATAGAATGGCAGACATGGTGAAGATGGAAGAATTCACAAGGCATCCAGCCACCATAATCGCCCTCTGCGATCTCACCAAGAGGATGCCAAACAGAGTGATAAACGGTGGGTGGTACAGTTTTTTATTCATTTAGACATCATGGGTGTGGTCGCCGTGGCATTTAAAGGGTTAAAAAGCAGAGAATGGTGCTGGCTACGTTCCCAGCTGTTAGCAGCAGTAATCTCACTACATAGAACCTTACCATGATGTACATCCTGTGTCGGTTAGAGGTTAAACACTAATACAAACACACTTCCCTTGTAGATGGATGCATCATTCATGACATAAGTTTTCAGTTTATTTCCTTACCCTACAGTTACTGTGATCAGGTTATGTTTATTTATCTGTCTTGTTTTCAGTCACTGCTGTAAACATACTAATTCTATTGCCTTTTAGCCACTGCTCTACGCATGTTATTCTGACTTATTGATAATTATTAATAGTCATCTTATCTGTTGGGCACTGTTTTTCCATGAACAATTTTTGTCTTATGGAATCTATTTGAACATTTGGACCATATTCATTGATCTACTCCCCTGATGTGTTCCATTTTACACCCAGAAGGAAACTTATCAAGAGCGTTTTTAGAGTGTAATAGGGTTGTACTAGTCCTAGGTTTCTCTGTGGGGCATTTGCTATTAAAGTCAATGTGATGGGATCAAAAATGAGCAGAAAGCTTTGTGCATGTTTTTTGGTGAAGTTCCACATCCAAAAATTCCATAGTGCTCTATGATGCAAAAAACAATTAAAAAACCAAGTCCAAAAACAGCATTTAAATCTGACGGAAATATGCACCAAAAAACTATAACAGAGTTAAAAATTCTTGGTTTCTCATGTTAAATACTGTTCAAATACTCGTTGGATGATGTCGTTTTAGAATTCAGATTCAGGTGAGTATTTTGTCTTTCATGTGGTCGTACCCTTAGGATCATAGCAATCATAACAAATAATTCACATAATGGTCACTATTCAGTCAGAAATGTAATAATCTCACAGCTGCAGGTTCTTTCTAGATTTGTTTCCTTTGCTTGTTTAGTTTCGTAAATCTATTTCATTTTTTTGGTTCCCCACAGTCAACAATTATCAAGTGATATTCAGCAATATCTGCATGGATATGTTTACGCTGCTGATTTGGACTGTGATTCTGATGCAGATTCAGTGCCAAATCCACATCAGAATCAATATCCTAATCTGACTGAAATCCACATCACATTGTTTGCAAATGGAAATTCAATGTAAATGCAGATGATGCTGATTTTTCCCATCATCGTAAAAAAATCTGTGCCAAGAAAAAAAGTGACATAAATTCTTGAGGCAGATGCTGTGCTGAATTAATGCTTAATCTGCCAATAGAATGCCCACAGTGAAAATCGGCTTCAGTGTCAAATCTAGGTCTACAATTAAAAATCTGCGTCTAAAATCTGCTCTGAATCATCATGGATTTTATTTGTAGATTCCATTTTGAATCAACATCTAACATTTTCAGCATTATAAATTATTCATGTGAACATACTGTAAG
Source organism: Phyllomedusa bahiana (assembly GCA_025379985.1). NCBI lineage: Eukaryota > Metazoa > Chordata > Amphibia > Anura > Hylidae > Phyllomedusa > Phyllomedusa bahiana. The sequence goes on along the minus strand of JAODAL010028049.1, from coordinate 37,579 downwards.
GCCAGCTTCACATTCGTTGTTGGAGTTTTGTGTGAGATGATCCATTTACTGACAGATGCGAATGGCACCCGAGGGACACCATTGACTACAATGGTGTCTATTAGGTTTCTGTCACAGTATTCAGCATTTTAACAGAAAAAATAGTGCAGCAAACTATTTTTTTGTCATTCTTGATGGAGTCTACAACTGAGCCTCAGAAGATGTAAACCAGGCCTAAGTTTCTTTCTAAATCTAATAATAATAGTAATAATAATAGTAATAATAATAATAATAATAATAATAATAATAATAACTAAAATAACAAACTTTTGCATAGCAAGTTGTTCATTATACCACACTAATATGCATAAAACAACAGCATTTCTTCCACAGCTCCTGCTGGCATTTTCATAATTAAGATAAACTGTAATGCAATTAAAATATGACCTAGTTTTCATTTTGCAAAATTACTTTTACTTAATTACAAAATTTCCTAATTTACTGCATGTCCACAAATTTATATTAATTTCTAAATTAAGTTCACATGCTCTTTAACAAAGTAGTTTTATCTAGATAGGCATTATGTCTGATATAGGATGAAGAACAGGACCATGACTAGGCACCGTCTTAGATTTCGAAGATGTGTTACTCCGGAAAGAGTTCCAGGTCCTTGCTCGGTTTTATGGTTAAATCATTGTTTAGTCAAATTTACAAATAAAGAAACACAATATGTGATATTACTAGAGATGGGCGAATTGATTCTAACGAAGTGGAATTCGTTTAGAATTTCAGGAAAACTTCGGTTCGGAACGAAGTCGAACTTTGGGGTACTTCGGGTGAACGAAGTGTGCTTTTGATTGATAAAATGGCGCGAGAACATGGCCTACATGGGGCAAAAGAACTCTGGGGGGAAGAAGGGCATAGCCTGCATGACATACAAAAGATGAAGCCAATCAGAGACCGGCGGGATTCTGTGACGTAACCGCACTATATAAGTCCGGGCGCGACGCCGGGAGCTCACACTCCTCTCACTGTGCTCATCAGGGAAGGTGCTGCGCGGCTGATAGCTCTTACTGAAGAATTGATTTTTATATAGCGTTTCTGTGGGTGTCTCGGCTTGTCCCCAGAGACTGTTCTCTTAATGTTCTATTTCTAATTTTTTGGGGTATTGGATCTGAAATCCAGTGTGCGTCCACTTCAGCTGCATATACATTCAATATCCAAGTGGGATCTAAGCCATTCCTGTTGTATTCATTTAAAGAAACAGCGTTTTTAAAATACAAATACCATTTCCCATTTTTGGCGTCAATTCTTTTGCGCAATTTACATAAAGGGGTTAATTAAGGTTGTTTTGTGGTGTGCTGCCCCAAAAAAAAGTTTTTTTCCGCCAAAAATTAAATTTTTCCTGTACCAAATTCAAAAGAAAAGGAAAATTTACAACTGTATTCTCTTTTTGGGTGTGGCTAGAAAAAAGAAATTTGTAACACGAAAAAAAAGCTACTATTTTGTGCGGCTCAATTCTTTGGCAATTTCATCCAGGGTTAATTTAAGGGCGTTGTTTTGCTGGTGTGCTGACAAAAAAAAAACTCTTTTTTCAACCCCCAAAATATTTAAATTTTTCCTGTAACCAAATTCAAAAGCAAAGGTTAATTACAAACTGATCTTTTGTTGTTGGGCGAAAGAAAACACGTTTTTGGGAACACGCTAAAAGTTTTACTATTTTGTGCGGCCCCAATTTTTTTGGCGAAATTTAAAATTTCCGGGGTTTTTTTTAAAGCGTTTTTTTTGCTGGTGTGCTGACAAAAAAAAAACGTCTTTTTAAAACCCAAAAATATATATAAATTTTTTCCCTGTAGCCTAATTCAAAAGAAAAGGTTTAAATTACAACTGAAACTTTTGGTTGTGTGGGGGGTTTAAAAGAAAAACCCAAAGGGGGCTAATTTTTTAAACAGGGGGTTTTTTTTTTAAAAAATTGTTTTTTAACCTATTTTTTTGGCCCGCGGGAAAAATTCAATTTTTGGGGGCAAATTTTAAATCATAGGGGTTTTTGGGTTTAAATATTAAATTGCTTTGTTTTGTGGTGTGTGACAAAAAAAAAAACCGTCTTTTTCAAACCCCCCCAAAATATTTTAAATTTTTTCCCTTAGCCAAATTCATTTCCAAAGGGTTTAAATTTAAAGGGCCTGTTTTTTGCTTTTTTCTTTTAAAAACCCAAAAAAGTTTTTTTAAAACGCACATACAATTTAATTTTTCCTGGCCATTTGTGGAGCGCAATTTTTTCCCCAAAGGGGTTTAAACCCAAAGCTTGCTACTGGGTTTCCCATTTGGGTCAAAAAACAGGGTGTATATTTTAAAAAACCCTGTTTTCATTTTTAAAAACAGTGTCTGTACTTTTTAAAAAACAAACAGTATGTCAGACAGGAGGTGGCGGGCTCTGCCCCCCCCCCAAAAAAAAAAAAAAAAAAAAAAAAAAAAAAAAAAAAGGAGTGGCAGGGGGCAAAAACATTCCTGGAACAGGCCCAGGTGCGGGCCCCAGAAAAGGGGATGTCGAAGCGGGGGGTTCACTCGGTGAGGCCACAACCCCGCTGTCATCTAGGGCCCGTGTTTTTGGGTTCAAAAAAAAACCCAAGGGTTTTTGTTTGGGTTTGGGCCCTAGGTCATCCTCTTCCCCCCAAAAGGAACCCGACCCAGCCAAGAGTCGGTGGGAACCTCAGCCCACAACCTTTAGTTGGCATGGCCCGGGGGGGGCCCGGGCCCCCCACCTTTCCTCAGCCCGCCTCTGTCCCACCCGGTTCCCTAGCCAGAGATTACTATTTTGGTCTGGGTCGGGCCACTTTATGCAAGGATGAAAAATTTTTGAGGGGGGCAGTCCCCGTTATTTGGCCCAGCAAAAAAAATTGGGGCCCAATACCCCCTGTTTTTTGAAAAGTAGGCGGCAGTATAGTTTGTGGAGAGTGGCATGGGAGGGAAAGTTGTGGAGGTCAGCCTCGGAAAACCAAAACCGGTGATGAGGACAGCAGTGACGATGAAACACAAAAAAGATGATGATGTAAACCGACCCACTTGGGGGGGTGAGGCAAGGGGGTTCATCATCCTTTAGGAGAAGGGGGTCCTTGCGGTTTAGGCGAGCGCGCCAGCAAGTGGGTTGTGGGCCGTGATCCGCAGGATAGCAGCCGTTTTTGGGTGGGAGCCAAGTGGCCACGGGGTAAAAAAATTTCCCCTTCGCAGGTCCAAAAAAAAGTGCGGCAAAAGGGGGTCAGGAGGAAACGGCGGCAGTAGGACTCAGTCGGGGCATTGGCGGTAAAATCCGATACTCGGCGGTTGGAGTTCTTTTCTAAAAAAAAACCCGGGGGAGCCGGAAAATTTGGGGATATGTAGAATTTTGGGGCGAAAATGAAAACGTGGCAGGGGGCTAAATTGGGAAACCCCGGCCCCTTTCGGGCAACCCCATGCAGGGGTCACCATTTTTTTTCCGGGGGCCGGGAGAAAAGTGGCTCAGATGTGGTGGTTCCAAACCCGCCGCCCAGCAAAAGCGCAAAACCAGCGCCCAGTGGCTCGCATGCCATTGCAGCCAGTCAAAGGGTCCCCACCTCTGCAGAAGGGGGCTGTTTTTCCCTTTTACATCATCTTTCCGGGCCCGATGCTCCCGCTCCCCGTATCATGGGGGCCGCGTCGTTCAGGAGGCGATTCAAAAAAGAAAACAGTATGCGTCCAATCATCCTAAAAAAGGTCAGGGAGCCTGCCGTGCTCCTGTCCAAAATTTTTGGGATTGCCCGGGCCCCCCCTTTCCAAATGGGGGGAATCGGGACCATTCAAAAGAAAAATTTTGGGTTTGTGCCCAGCCGAGGGGTGGGGAGTTCCCCAAACCGTAATTTCTTTTCCAAAAAAGGGGAGTACCAAACATTTATTAAAAATGTAGAACAGAAGGTGGGGGCATCCCTTGGGGCTTATGGTTTGTTCCCCAAAGGGGGGGCCCCCCGGCAGCGGCGGACTTTTGGGCTGTAACTCGGCAGGGCCAGTACCCTGTCCCTTTAAAGGCCCACTGGGGGAAAGTGCTTCCTGCCCCGGCACCCAACAAAAATTGGACAGGGGGAGCCGCTTTTCCTCACGTTGTCAAACTGCTGCACCTGCGCCCAAGGGGCATCCCCATTTCCCCCTTTCCCCATAAACCCCCATTCAGCCCCACAAGTAAAGTCCAAACTAACCCCATGTTTTAGGGCCCCACGGTGTCAGCAGTTCTACACCCGGCTTTTTTCGGGAAAAATAAGTCAACAAGGGGGGGAACTGCCTGCGTATTTCAGCAAGAAATCGAGTGTGGCTTTCTCCCCGCCACTTCAAAAACGGAAAACCCTGGTGAAGGGCAATGGGGGGAACCTGGGTTCCCGGCGCTGCACCGGAGGAGGGATGGTCCTTTCGCCCTGCATGGCGCAAATGGTTTTAAATTGGTTGTGAAAAAAGGTTTTTGAAGCTTCCACCGATCTTCAGAAAAATTCTGGAAAAAAGGGCCAAAGGGAAAATGTGCATGCACTTTATCCCTTTGTACAAAACCCGGAAAACCCCCCTTTGAGTTGCCCGCGGCAGATATTTCCCCCCCCAAACCCTCTGTTTTGGAGGGTTTCCCCGTGGAATTCCCGCCTGCACATGTTGGACCGGACTGTATGAACCCGAGAAAAACCCTTAACGATATTTTTATGATCCCGGCAGACAGAAGTAAATCCCTGTGTTAAAATTTGGGGTGTCAGCCAAATGGCAGTCATGGTGGGCATGGTTTTTTGGGCCATTGGGAGGGACGTTATTTGTCAGTCGCCAGGACTACGGGATGAAAAACTTATTCCAAATGTTAAAGTCCCGGAACAGTGCTGAAAAAATCTGTTGGGGGGGGACTGGGGACGTGGCCCATTAAAACCGTTTCCCCCATGAGTCCGGTGGGGGCTTGGGAAAAGGGGGGAGGAGGAGGAGGCCCCTTGGAGCAGAAAAATTTCTGGTTTAAAAGAGTGGATTTTCTTCCCAGGTGGGCAAAGGGGGAGGGAGGAGCAGCTGGGGAGGTGGTTTGGGGATTTAGGAAGAAAGAGGGAGATGACCCCCCAAACAACCCTGGGCCCAAAATATAAAAGTGGAAATGGAGGGGGAGCCCCCGGGTCACCTTTTGCGGGTGGCCCGCAGCATGTTATTTGCCTGGCTAGTGCAGCCCAATAGTCAGCATTTCCGGGGAGGGGGTCTTCTGGGGTTCCACCCTATTGGACCCTGCTCCGGGGCCAAAAAGGAGCCCTTTTTTCCCCCTAATTTAGGGGAAAGGAAAAACCCTTTAAATATATAGGGAAAAACCCCCGTAAACAGTTGGGGCCCCTGCCTATGTGCGGGAAACGGGCCCTCCTTTTGACAGGTTGACCGGGGGGTTTCCCCAGCGCCTCGTACTACTGCCCGGGTGTGGGGGAAAAGGGGGGGGGATAGGAGCCCGTACCAGTCCTTTAGGTAATAAGTCTGGGGTCACTGTTTAGCAGCTTCCCCTTTTCCCCGCCTAGGGGGGGGCAGTCGCCCGCAGCAGCGAAAGGGCCCGGAGCAGTCCCTGAACCAAAAAGGTTTTTGGCCCTTTGGCGCACTCTGCCACCCCAGTTAGAAAAATCCCTGGGGTACTGGGCAGCCAAAAATGGATGTGTTGCCGCAACTTGCCGGTTTGGGAGTGGGAAGTGTCCTGCCCGGCCCGTGTGTGTTTCGTTCGGCGGGGGGCCATCGTTACCCCAAGGAGAAACCCCCTTGTCCCGGGGAAATGTGGAAAATGACCCTTTTTCCAAGATAAAACAGGGCGTGGTTGGCCGGATTTTCCCCACACAATTTCCCTTTTTCGTCCGTCTGGGGGCAAATACCTTTCCCCAGCCAACTTTTGGGTGCTGCCACCCGCCTGATTTCCCCAATCTGCTGCCAGTTTTCAATTTCCTTCCCCATCTTTCCCGGGATTTGGTTTTTGCCCCCCACCTCAAAAACCTGCCTTTGGGGCCACTCTTTGACCCCATGCGCTGCTGTTTTTGGGTTGCCGTGACATCCCCCACTGTGTCATTGGCCACTGCTGAAACCCCTGTGTGCTGTGGTGCTGCCATGTCCCCCACACTGTGTCATTTTGCCCCTTTCCCGATCTTTTGCTGCCGCCGTGACCTCACTTTTCAGTCATTGCTGCCCCTCTGTGGTTCTCCTGTTTTGCCCCCTCCCGAATGTCTTGTGCCTCTCTGTCCCCATGCCCGCTTGGGTGTGACTCCTGCCCTGCCTCCCCCACTGTGTCATTGTGCCATGCCTGAAATTTGCTGTCCGCCGTGGGCCTTTCCGTTTCAGTCATTGTGTTTTGTGGCTTTTTTTCCCGTTTTGCCCCTCCCCGAATGTCATTGTGCCATGCCTGTCTCTGCTGCTGCTTTTCGTGGGCCTCCAACTGTGTATTTTGCCCCTCTGTGGCCTAAAAACTGTTTTTCCCCCTCCAGAATGTCATTGTGCCCCTGTGATCTCATTTCTTGCTTTTCGTGGGCCCCCCACCCCCTGTGTGATTGTGCCACTCTGTGGCCTAATTTCTGGTTTTTCCGGGGTTTCCCGAAAGGGCATTGTGCCATGCCTGGGTCTCATTTTCTGCTGCCCCCCGTGACCCCCACACTGTGTGATTGTGCCACTCTGTGGCCTTAAAAACTGTTTTGCCGCCTCCAGAAATTCATTGGCCCCCTGCCTGAAATCAATGCTGCCGCCGTGGGCCCCCCACACTGTGTGAAATTTTGCCACTTGTGGGGGCCCAAAACTGTTTTTCCGCCCAGAATGGCATTGTTTCCACTGCCGTTTTCATGCTGCTGCGTCGTGACCTTTCCCCCCTTTTTTTCATTGTGCCACTCTGTGGCCTAATTGTTTTTTGGCCCCCAGAATTTTCAAAAGTGCCCCTGCCTGACCTCATACTGCTGGCCCCCGTGCCTTCCCCCTTCAGTTATTGTGCCACTCTGTGGTTCCCCGTGTTTTGGGCCCCCTCCAGAATTTCATTGTGGGCCAAAGCCCGACCCCTTTCTGTGTGGCTGCCCGTCACTCCCACTCTGTAATAATGTTCCCACCTGAGTTCGCTTGTTTTTTTCCGTTTTTGCTGGCTGATTTTTCAGGTAAATTCCGTTTGGTTTTTTGGCCCGTTTGCCCTCTAAGTGCCAGGTCCCCGGGAATTTTATGCTATTTAAGAGGCAGCGTATTGGTGTTCTAAAAAAAACAAATTGTATGAGACCAAACAAGCCCCCTTGCTTTTTTTAAAGCATGGACAAGTTTACAGCCCCCTGCAGGCTCTGGCAGCCGGGAAATAGTGCTTTTTACCGCATTGTCCGAAGTAATTCGGACCGAATTTTTTTGTCGGAAAATTCGGCGAGTGACGAATGAATTTTTGGAAATTCCCCCTCTCTAGAATTAAAAAATTAGACCCGAGGGTAATATATTAAAGAAATAAAAAATTCAGTGCTAACTTTTTTTACAAAATAACAAGGACAATTTTTTTTATAAAAATAAAAATTTAAAACAAAAAAATTGATTCAAGTCTTTTTTTAAAAATTCCAGTTTTTTTGGGGGTTTTCATGGTTTGAAGGTGAATATGAAAGGGGTTGTCTTTCTTTATATACAAATTGTGCACTTGTTGTGATTTTTACATATAGGTTTACTGTGATGTGTATGGCAGTATCTGAGACCGGCACACAAGCGCATTAAAAAAGTATATATACAAATACTGAGATAAATGTATGAAAAAAAAGAGAAAAAGAACCAGACAACTACTTTAACTAAACCCACAGGTGCCTTACAAAAAGCCAGATTTTAAATTCAGATACTTAATATAGTTTTATAAAGTTTCACATATTTGTGTATACATTTTTTGGTGAACATGCTGATTTCATTGTTTACCACCGTTACCATATCATCAATGTTTCAGTACTTTTTGCACAACTTGCTGATCTCTAAAAAGGAGCTTGAAGGCAAAATTCACAGTTGGTGATCCCTGAATCACAAAATAAATTTAGGGGGTCAAATTGAATTGGGATTTAAACATTCCTCCTCATCATGCTGTTCATACTTTAACATCATGAGACCAAGACAACACCTTACAGTTGATCAACAGTACCACGCTTATGCGAGGCTTCAAGCAGAATGCTCTCAGACAGAAGGGGCCAGTGAGCTTAGAGTGTCACAGAGTGTGATCAGCAGGTTGTATCAGAGATACAGAGAAACTGGCAGAGTCACAAAAAGGCAAAGAAGTGGACGTCCTTTGGCTACATCACACACTGATGACAGCTTCATTATAGACAATGCCCTGCGGAACCGCATGATAAATGCCACACAACTCCAAGCATGTTTAAGGGAAGTGGGAGGCACTCAAGTGTCACATCAGACCATTCGTAACGGTTCACACCAGTTTTATCTGCATGCTAAATGACCTGACCACACCAGCAGGCACAGGCATAATCTTGCATGGGCCAGAGAGCATCTACACTGGACTTGAAATCAGTGGTCCTCAGTGTTGTTCAGTGATAAAAGTCGATTCACTCTGAGAAGAAATTATGGCCGCCAACGATGCTGGAGATGTCAAGGAGAGTGCTATGCATCAGCCTCAGACGAGCTTTTGGTGGTGGCGGTGTTAGTGAGGGCAGGTGTGTCTAGTCAATACAGGACTGCCCTACACTTTGTGAGTTGTACAGTGACAAGCCTCTATTATTTAATTAACATTGTTAATCAAGTCATTGACTTTCTTCTTCTGACTCTTCCATACAGATTTGTGAAGTACATGAATAATAGTTGTTCTCTGGTCAGATTCTCCCACGTGAACTGTGGATCTCTGCAGCTTCTCCACAGGCAGGCTCGGACTGGGCAGCCGGGGGACCGGGGAATCCCCCGGTGGCCCCCCCCCCCTCCCGAGCCACTGTGGGCCCCGGAGGCAGTGCCGTTGCTCCCCGGGGCCCGTCCGCGCATCCGGTCTCTGCACGCCCGGGACCTGCGTCCTGAGCGCTCAGAGACCGGCCCGGTAGCTGGGGACTAATGTCCCCGACTCCCGGGGCTGCGCGGTGTCAGCGGAGCACAGCGCCACTAGCGCTGCGCACCGCTGCTCTCCGTGGCAGGCTGAAGACGCTAGGCCTTCAGCCTGCCAGGCGCCGGCCCCTACTGCTGACGTAGGCGCGCGGTGACGTCACATCACCGCGCCGCCTATGCAGGGCGGCACTAGAGGCCGGCGGCAGCGGCAGCTCGGAGCGGCCAGGAGCGGGAGCCGGAGCCAGGTAAGTGGATGTTTTGTTAATTTTTTTTTTACTACCTAATGGGCCCTTGGCTACCAGTAGGGACCGTGGCTACTTCAGGGGGCCCTGGCTGCTTCAGGGGGCCCCTGGCTAACAGTGGGGCCCCTGGCTACTTCAGGGGGCCCTGGCTAACAGTGGGGCCCGTGGCTACTTCAGGGGGCCCCTGACTACTTAAGAGGGCCCCAGCTACCTAAAGGGGGGGCCCTGGCTACCTAAAGGGGGGCCTTGGCTACTTTAAGGGGGCCCTGACTACCTAAAGGGGGCCCTGGCTGATTAAGGGGGGCCCTGACTACCTAAAGGGGGCCCTGGCTGCTTTAGGGGGCCCTGACTCCCTAAAGGGGGCCCTGGCTGCTTAAGGGGGCCCTGGCTGCTTAAGGGGGGGCCTGACTAAAAAAGGGGGGGCCCCTGATTAAAAAAAGGGGCCCTGGTCAAAAAAGGGGGGCCCCTGGTACAAAAAGGGGGGCCCGGGGTTTATTTAAGGGGGCCCGGGACTCCCAAAAAGGGGGGCCCCTGGCTTTTTTAAAAGGGGGCCCCTTACTACCAAAAGGGGGGGCCCCTTGATGTTAAGGGGGCCCTGACTCCCTAAAGTGGGCCCTGCTTTTTAAGGGGGGGCCCCTGACTCCTACAGGGGGCCCCGGGACTACCTAAAGGGGGCCCTGGCTAAAAAAAGGGGGGCCCTGGCTAAAAAAAGGGGCCCCTGGCTACATAAAGGGGGCCTGGGTACAAAAAGGGGGGGCCTGACTACCTAAAGGGGGGGCCCTGGCTGCTTAAGGGGTTTCCCTGACTACCAAAAGGGGGGGCCCGGGGCTGCTTTAAGGGGGGCCCCCTGGCCTGTTTAAAGGGGGGCCCCCGAATTTCCTTAAGGGGGCCCGGGCTTTTTTAAGGGGGCCCTGGGTTAAGGGGGGCCCGGATCCCAAAAAAGGGGGGCCCGGGACTGTTTAAAAGGGGGCCCTGATACCTAAAGGGGGGCCTGGCTGTTTAAAAGGGGGGCCCTGACTACAAAAAGGGGGGGCCCCTGATACTAAAGGGGGCCCCTGACTCCCTTTAAAGGGGGGGGCCTGGCGCTTAAGGGGGGCCCCTGTGTTAAAGGGGGGGGCCCTTGTACCTAAAAGGGGGCCCTGGTGCTTAAGGGGCCCCCTGACTACCTTAAGGGGGGCCCGGGCCTGTTAAAGGGAAAGGGCCTTGATCCTTTAAAGGGGGGCCCCCGGGCTGTTTTTAAGGGGGCCCCTTAACCAAAAGGGGGGCCCTGATTTACCTAAGGGGGGGCCCTGGCTGTTTTAAGGGGGGGGCCCGGGCTCCCTAAAGGGGGCCCCTGGCTGCTTTTAAGGGGGCCCCTAAATCCCTTTAAAAGGGGGCCCGGGGTCCCCAAAAAGGGGGCCCTAGTTCCCCTAAAGGGGGGGGCCCTGGAAATGAAAGGGGGGGCCAGACTTCATGGGGGGCCCCTGGTAATAAAAGGGGGGGGGCCCTGACTAAAAAGGGGGTTTCCCTGGCTAATGAAAGGGGGCCTGACTAAAAAGGGGGGCCCGGCTAATGAAAGGGGGGCCCCGGGATAAAAAGGGGGCCCTGGCAAATAAAAGGGGGGGCCCCTAAACCCCTTTGAGGGGGCCCTGAAAATTTAAATACAAAGGGGGCCCCTGACCCCCTTACGTATCTAAAGGGGGGGGGACCTGATTTTCCTGACCTAGAAAAGGGGGCCCCTCCAAAATACCTGTTTCTCCTAAACGGGCCCTTACTCCCGGTTTACTCCCAAAAAGGGAAACCAAAACTCCCTGTTATACCCAAAAAGAGCCCCCAAAACGCCTTTATGGTGCCTAAAGGGGGCCCCTTAACTGCCTTATATAATTCAAGGGAACCCCTTATCCCTGTATTATCCCAAAGGGGGCCCTAATGCCCTGTTATTTATTTTTAATGCTTGCCCCTTTTAAAGGGGACCAAAATACCAAACTTCCCAAAACGGGGGGAAACCCACCTACCCTACGGGTTTACCAAAGGGGAAACCCCCCAAACCTCTTTTAGTTCTTTTTTCCCCTAACGGGGGCCCTGTTAAATCTACAGGGGGGCGGGTTCCCTTTTACCCCCCCGTGGATATGGTTACTAGGTTTAAGTTTTTGGTTTGTCCTGCTCTCCCCCCCCCGGGGCCAGTTTTTTCAGAGGTGGGAATGGGTTTAAAGAGATGTTTGGAAAAAGGGTGAGGTTTCTGATTTTTTGTGTGTTTTTTCTGCGGGGATGATTTGGGTGGGCCGGGAAATTTCCCCCTGGCGGGTGGAAGGGGATGCGGAAGAAAAGGGGGAAAAAAGAACGCCCTAAAGAAAAGAGAACGACTTATAGATAAGACATCTCGGTGAGCCCCTGATTTCAGGGGTTTTTTTTAAATTTTTAATTTTGGGGTTCAGGTTGTTTTCACTTTAATGTGATGTGATCGGAGCGGGTTTTCTGACCTCTATGTGGTCTTTTTTGGGTTTGGTGTTTTTAGGTTTTTCCCTGAGTGGTATCTAAACCTCTATGTGGTCTCTTTGGTGGTGTTGTAGTTTATCCCTGAGGGGGATGCCCTCTATGGGGTCTTTTTTTGGTGGTTTTTGTAGGTTTACCTGAGCTGGGGTCCCCACCTCTATGGGGGTCCCCAATTGCGGTTGTTGTGGGTTTTTACTGGGGGTTTTGGGTCTGCCCTTTATTTGGGGTTTCTATATGGTGGTTTTATAGGTTTATTGAGCTGGGGTTGCCCTCTATGTGGTCTCTATATGGCGTGTTTTTATTTTTAACCTGAGCTGGTGCCCGCCCCTCTATTTTGTCCCCCTATGGCAGTGTTGGGGGTTTTTTTGGGTTTAGTATAGGGTTTAGTGTACAGGGTTTTCCCTGATTTTTTAAAAGTGAGGGAAAAACCGGGCCTTTGTGATAGGAGTTAGACTTCTTTCTTGCTGGGGGGTTTATTTTAGAAGGGGGTGGGTGCGTGAAAAGGGAAAAACGTGGAGGGGGAAATTGTGATGTGGGTGGAGGGGGATATTGTATGTGGGGGGGAGGGGGATTTTTTTTTGTATGTGGGTGGCGGGGGATATTGTTTGGGGGCGGAGGGGATATTGTATGTGGGTGGAGGGGGATTTTGTTGGGGTGGGGGGGTATTGTATGTGGGCGGGGGGGGGATGTTGAATGTGGGTGGGGGGGGATATTGTATGTGGGTGGAGGGGGATTTTGTAGGTGGGTGGGGGGGGGTATTGTATGTGGGGGGAGGGGGGAAAATTGTTTTGTGGGTGGGAGGGGATATTGTTTGTGGGGGGGGGGGGGATATTTTTATGGGGGGTGGAGGGGGAATTGTTGGGGGGGGGGAATTGTATGTGGGTGGAGGGGAAAATTGTTGTGGGGGGAAAGGGGAATATTGTATTTTGGGTGGGGGGGGGATTTTGTATGGGGGTGGTGGGGATATTGTATGGGGGGTTGGAAAGGGGATATTGAAAGTGGGTGGGGGGGGTATTGATGTGGGGGGAGGGGATTTTGGGTTTGTGGGTGGGGGGGGGGTATTGAATGTGGGTGGGGGGGGATATGTATGTGGGTGGAGGGGGATTTGAAAAGTGGGGGAGGGGGATATTGTATGTGGGTGGGGGGATATTGATGTGGGTGGGGGGGATATTGTATGTGGGGGGGAGGGGGATGTGTATGTGGGGGGAGGGGGAGGATATTGTATGGGGTTTGGAGGAGGATTTTGGTTTGGGGTGGAGGGGGTATTGAATTTTGGGGGGGAGGGGGTTATTGTATGTGGGTGGCGGGGGGATATTGTATGTGGGTGGGGGGGGATATATTATGTGGGTGTGGGGAGGATATTTTTTGTGGGTGGGGGGAAAGATATTGTATGTGGGGGAGGGGATATTTTTGGGGGGGGTGGGGGGGGAAAATATTGTATGTGGGTGGGAGGGGGTTTTGGTGGGGGTTTGGGGGGGTATTGTAGGGTGGGTGGGGGGGATATTGAAATGGTGGGTGGAGGGGGATATTGTAGGGGTGGAGGGGGTTTGAAATGTGGGTGGAGGGGGATAGGGGTATGTGGGTGGGGGGATATTGTATGGGGGTTGGGGGGGGGATATTGTATGTGGGTGGGGGGGGATATTGTATTGGGTGGAGGGGATATTGTATGTGGGTGGGGGGGATATTTTTGTGGGGGAGGGGTTTATTGTATTGGGTGGAGGGGTTATTGTATGGGGGGTGGAGGGGGAAAATTTGTATATGTGGTGGGAGGTGGATATTGTATGGGGGTGGAGGGGGATTTTGTTTGGGGTGGGGAGGGGGCTTTTTGTATGTGGGTGGAGGGGATATTGTATGTGGGGGGAAAGGGGATTTTGTTGTGGGGGAAAGGGGGATTTGAAATGTGGGGGGAGGGGGAAATTGTATGTGGGTGGAGGAGGATATTGTATGTGGGTGGGGGGGGATTTTGGTTTTGGGGGTGGAGGGGGATATTGTTGGGGGTTTGGAGGGGGATATTGTATATAGGTGGGGGGGGATATTGTATGTGGGGGGAAGGGGGGGAAAATTGTTGTGGGTGGAGGGAGATATTGTATGTGGGTGGAGGAGATATTGTATGGGGGGGGAGGGGGTTATGGGATGTGGGGGGAGGGGGATATTGTATGGGGGGTGGAGGGGGATATTGTATGTGAGTGGCGGGGGGATTTTGTTGTGGGTGGAGGGAGGTTATTGTTGTGGGTGGAGGGGTATTGTATGTGGGGGGGGAGGGGGAAATTGTTTTGTGGGTGGGGGGGGAATTGTTGTGGGTGGAGGGAGATATTGTATGTGAGGGAGGGGTTTTTGTATGTGGGTGGGGGGAGTTTATTGTATGTGGGTGGAGGGGGGGATATTTTTATATGGGTGGAGGGGGATATTGTTTGTGGGTTCGGGGGGGATTTTGTTATGGGGGGAGGGGGAAAATTTATGTGGGTGGAGGGGATAGTGTATGTGGGTGGAGGGGGTAGTGTTTGTGGGTGTGGGGGTATTGTTTGTGGGGTGGGGGGAAAGATATTGTATGTGGGTGGAGGAGGTTTAAGTTTATATGGGGGGGGGGGGGATATTGTATGTGGGTGGAGGGGGGATAGTGTATGGGGGTGGAGGGGGATATTTGATGTGGGTGGAGGGGAGATATTTTTATGGGGTGGAGGGGATAGGGTAGGTGGGTGGATGGGGGATCTTGTATGGGGTGGGGGGGGGGATTTTTTTTGTGGGTGGAGGGGAAAATTGATGTGGGTGGGGGGGATATGGTTTGGAAAGCTATTTACCCATGTTTTAATGATATGTGAGATGACGATTTTGTGAGAAAGTTAGATATGTGACTCACTTGCTATTGTACTACAAAATACGTTCTTTTTTGGGAAAACTGTATTATGGGGTTTAAAGGGGCGAAATTTTTTAGGCGGGAGCGCCGGTAATTTTTTCATGTACAGTAGGGGGGGCCCCCCAAAGATCAAACCCCCCTGTGGGCCCCGGGGCCCCCCCCAGTCCGAAAACTGCCCAAAGGCCCTTTTGGGGTGCTTCTTAATTTTTTTGTTTTCCCTTCATTGGGGCCCGTTTAGGTTTTTATTTGTAGGTTAGAGTTGTCCCATACTATTTTTTTTTACAGATGTTTGGTTTAAACAAAAACTTATTTGCTGGCGGTACACACTTTTCCCACAAAGAAAGCATGTACTGTTATTAAATAGAGCAAACAAGGTCCTATGGGATTTTGGGCTTGTAAAACTTATCTCTATGGGGACACGGCTGTCACAGTATCTATCACTGTACTCTTTTACTTGCTATTCCCATGGATACCTGCATCGTAATAAATACCGTAGGGTGAACCCAGCCTTATCACTGCTTTGCTCTCCTTAATAAAAGGCAAGTTTATATTTTCCCCCTGATTTCTGTGAACCCAAAAAAAAAGAATTACAGCTTCCAAAAAAAAAGCGATAACATCCAAATAGAACTGATGAGGCACAGTGTTCAGCAGAGTGCTTCCTCTTTTTCTTTTAGTTTTTCGAAAGGGGTGGGGCACCCAGATAAAGCAAAACCCAAAAACCCCCAACATGTAAAATTTTTGTAAAAATTATGGGTTTTCCCCAAAAAAACAGACATGGGTTTGATCTAAGGTTGGGTCCACACAACACATGTCAAAATATTTCCCCGGTTTTCGGGAGCCCAAAAAACCCACATTTTCCCAAATGAGATTTTGACGGGGGTTTTCAATGTGGATTTTAGGTTGGGTTTTTCTGTCGTATTTACAGTCAGAAAATGAGTCCCATTCATATCTAAGGGGTTTTAGACATGGATCTGACAGAGATGTTTGGGATGCATTTTTCATTAAGTTCGCGGATAATGAATATTTTCCCATTTTTTTTAAACCCAAACCTCGAATCCATAAAAAATTTTTTACTGTAAATCATTGGGTCTTCTTTCTCCTGTTTCCTGTAACCAGCAGGAAAGATCTATTGCCAAGAAGATGCCAGATTTTTTTTCAACTACCCCAAAGCGGCTTTTGGTTTTAAGTTTTTCCCTTTTGGGTTTTGCCCCAGTATGCTCCCCAAAAGTGGACGGAGTTGGAAAAACCAAAAAAGGGGGGACCATTGGTACACTTATTGGGACAAAAAGGGTTTCAAAAGGGGTTAAATCTAGCGGATATTCCCCTAAATAATCCTATGGTTTCTATGCCCTTTTTTCCCCCTGATAAACCCCTTTTGGGGCACACTTTCTGGGGAAAAAGGGGGGAAACCATTGGTATTTTTTTTTTTTTTGTTTTTCCTTGCATTATTCCCCTTTCCCAACATTATCTTTTGATACCCAAGAAAGGTTTCTGTCAAAAAATTAGTAGGAGAATTCCGGGTTTTCTTTAGGGCGGGAAAAACTGTTTGATGGGGCTGCTTTTTTTGGGGGTGAAAACCCCAGTTCCTCCCTGGGTCTTTAGGAGAGGGAAGACTATGCCTAGTCTAGATTTTCCCCCCGTTTTTCTTCTTTGGCTCAGACCTGGGGGTCAATTTATCCATTTGACCAAACATTTGGTTGATGTAGAAGATGGTGGTGTCAACAAAAGTAATTATGAATCATGAATGTATATACTATTGTTTTCTTTATGTGAAGTATGCTGGTTTTATTGACCATTCATTAATGTATTCATCTTTTGGATTTTTGAGACCTTTTATGTCCATACAGATTGGGAAACATAGAGTAATTTTGAATTTGTAAGCGCATCTATTATTGAAAGTTATATTTTAGCCGTTGGCAAATTAATACGGTGACAATTTTGTTTGTTTAAAATCGGTTTTTAACCCCTCACATTTTGTGACATCCTAATAGCACCCCTGTAAAGTTGCTTTGTTTGTAAATGTATTAAACATATTTTTAGAAATCAGTAACCCCACTGACACATTGAATTAACAAGATTGCCTTCGCTGAGTCCTATCAATCTCTGCAATTTTTTTTTGCACTTTAGAATACTTCATGATATGCCTATTTCTTAAACCAAGCATCTATCTATGATTTGTGCTACAGCATTTTCTTCCTGCTGTATTACCCATTAACAGAACTTGTATTACCTTTCGGCTGTTGCCTATTTTATGTTACTTATATTTAAAGCATTTGCTTTTTGCATGCTATAGAAAAGCACATTTAGCAGGAATGTTTTCATAGGCCATTAAGCGGCAGCAAATTTATAAAGTCAAGAATTAAACTGTGGTGTAAAATATGTTTCGTATTTTTATTATCTCTTCGCTTGCTAGTGTCTATAAACAAACCGGAATTAATTAAAAATATAGAATCTCAGTTATCTAATAGCTTTCATGTGTCTTCATGCTATCTTACAGTATGTAAATAATGGAAAGGACAAATTTGAACAACCGTTCGTTTGATAGGTGAAATAAATAATGTTTTCCTTTTCTGAAAAGCAGGCTATGCGAAATATATTACCACAATAGTGTAATGTGAAACTACCTACAGGTTTATGATAGATTAGACAGCTTGACCGGACTGTGATATTCTTTTTCCCTGACTGTGTAGTATATTTTTTAAATGAATGGCATTCAAATGTAGTCATAGTGTGAGCCATTCACGGGAATGCTGTTTAGAAGAAATGAAATCAGTAGCCTAAAAAATGACCTGACCAGACTTTTGTTGGACATTCTTGGTTGAATGATGCACCTGTCAAAATAACCTGGGTGCACTTTACATCATGCTGACAGGGATAGACAGACAGAACCTAAGTGACGAATAGACTCGCTTACAAGACCAAGAACAAAAAAGGAAGTACAATTTCAGTAAGTATGTTATGAACATATTGCTTAATTTTTTTTTCATTAAGTATGGCCCAGCCAATTAAAATAGATGGTCTTCTTAGTCAGTTGTCTTATGAGTATTGTATCATTACTAGTTTTGTGTGTGTTTTGACTTGCTCGTTGTCATATTCCTCTAATCCTGTAGTTTCCACAGTCTACTTTTGAGCTAGAATAAGAATTTTTACAAACACACAAAGATTGGGTCATTTTACTATGGGTGTATCACAGGGGCTGGTATTAGAGGCTCTTCTTCTTTTTGTCCAGTTTATTTAACCCCTGAAGGACCACTATATGTCTTTTGTCAGTGAGGCAAAAATGAGCTGGCATCAGTGTCCTGTGCAGGATATAGCAGGGGCTCAAGTGTCTGATGACAGCCTGGACTCTAGTCAAATAGCACAGAGTGCAGGGGCGTAACTAGAGACGCCAGGGCCCCATAGCAAACTTTTGAGGGCCCCCCCCTCTGGACCACGACCATGTACCAGGACATGCTGTTAGATCAATGTAGATTAATATAAGGGGCCAAATACCTCACCAAACATCTCACATACATTATGCTACCAAACAACCACTATACCAAAACCAAACATTACCAAAACGCTATTTACATAAGGACTGAATTATAAACACCAGAACACGACCACAATTTACAAACCACATGAGTGAGGAATAATAACCATACACTGATTACCTGATCAGTACACAAGACCAATATGGCTAATAATAATAATATATAATAATATAGTGACCATAAAGTTGTATATATAGTGTACACAGGCTCTGCGGACTGTATATAAACCACCATACAGTGACCATATAGTGGTAGACACCAGTGTTACACAGGCTCTGCAGCTGTATATTGGCCCCATACAGTGACCATATAATGGTAGGACACAATGTACAAAGGCTCTGCGATGTATATTACCACATACAGTGACCATATCGAGGTAGGACAGCAGTGTACAACAGGCTCTGCAGCCTGTATATAAACCACATACGTGACATATAGTGGTAGACAGCAGTGTACACAGCCTGTGCAGACCATTATAAGTGATTACAGTGCAGTTACATTCTTGTGGTCACAGGTGACGTTTCTTGTCAGTCGTTGACTTTCTCTTTTGTTCTGCATCGGTCCAGTCGCCATTTGATGAAATCTCCCGACACACTTGTCCCTGCAGATTTAGACACAATTATCTTTGGAATCCTGACTTTCGCACCTGCCCCCCTGGCTATATGGGGTCCTTTTAGGGCAGGCAGCAAGGGCTATAGATTGGATATATGGGGCCCCAAATAGGCAAGTTTAGGTAGCAATAGAGTTGCCCATATAGGCCAGGAGGGTTTAGGTAGCTATAGGGGAGCCATACAGGTAGACAGGGGATAGGTGTGGCTTATAGGGGCCATTTAGGTAGGGTTTTAGTAGCTAAAGGGGGCCCCATATAAGTAGGACCGGCCGCTTGTCGGGGTGTTATACAGACAGGCTTGTGGGGGTATACTGGCAGGAATATAGGGGTGTAGGGGCAGGGCATATGGGGGCTGCAGGCAGGCACTATAGGGGCTGTATAGGCAGGCAGGCATATAGGGGGTGGTATAGGCGGGCAGAAGGCATATAGGGTGGCTGTATAGGCAGGCAGAGGGCTATAGGTAATAGTGGGGCTGTATAGGCAGCCAGGCAGCATATGGGGGCTATAGGGCAGGCCATATGGGGGCTATCTATAAGGCAGGCATATGGGGGGGCTATAGGCAGTCCATATGGGGGGCTATAGGCAGGCATATGGGGCTTGTATAGGCAGCGGCTTGTAGGGGCGTATAGGCAGGCAGCAGGCGATAGGGGGCTGTTAGGCACGGAAGCAGGCAGATAGGGGGCTGTATAGGCAGGCAGGCATATAGGGGGCCTGTATAGGCAGGGCAGGAGGCAAATTTATAAGCGGAGGGGCCCATGGCATTTATGCTTCTATGGATTCTTTTTAGGGGGGCTGTATAGGAGGCAGGGCAGGCAGATAGGGGGCTGTATTGGCAGGCAGGCAGGCAGATAGGGGGCTGTATCGGCAGGCAAGCAGGCAGATAGGGGGCTGTATAGGCAGGCAGGCATATAGGGGGGACTGATTAGAGGCTGGCATATAGGGGGCTGTATAGGCAGGCAGGCATTCTAGGGGGCTGTGTATAAGGCAGGCAGGCATATAGTGGGTGAATAGGCTAGGCAGGCTGATAGGGGGAATGTATAGGCAGGCAAGCAGGCAGATAGGGGGACTGCATAGGCAGGCAGGCCTATGTGGGCTGATAGGGGAAGGCAGCATATAGGGGGGCTGTATAGGCAGGCATTAGGGGTCTGTACGGCAAGGCGGCTATGGGGGCTGTTTAGGCAGGCATAGTAGCGGGGCTGTTAGGCAGGCAGGCATATGGTGGCTAATAGGCCAGGATTTGGGGGCTATAGGCAGGCATATGGGGGCGTTAGGTAGGCATAATGGGGGGCTATAGGCAGGCATAGGGGCTATGGCAGATTATGGGGGGTCATAGGTAGGATATGGGGGGGTATAGGCAGGCTTCATGGGGTAATAGGCCAGGGCATGATGGGGGCTAAAGGGGAGGCATTATGGGGCTATAGGCAGGCATATGGGGGCTAAAGGCAGGCTTGGGGGCTATAGGCGGCATATGGGGGGCTATAGGCAGGCATATATTGGGGGGCTATAGGCACGGCATAGGGGGGGCTATAGGGCAGGCATATGGGGGCTATAGGCAGGCTTATGGGGGCTATAAGCCAGCATATGGGGGGGTATAGGCAGGGCATATTGGGGGGATATAGGCAGGCCACTAATGGGGGGAGGTATAGGCAGGCATATGGGGGGTAGAGGTTGTTATGCATATTGGGGTTATAGGTAGGCTATGGGGGCTATAGGAGGGCATTATGGGGTGGTATAGGGGCATATGGGGGGGTATAGGCAGGTATATTGGGGGGGTTTAGGCATGCATATGGGGGGCTATAGGCAGGATATGGGGGCTATAGGGCAGGCCTATGGGGGGCTATAGGCAGGCATATGGGGTAGATAAATAAGAAACAACTTACTTCCTCGGTCCCGCTCCCCCGATGCGCCGCTCGCTCTGCTCTGTGCTTCCTTGCAAGCCTCTGCGCTCAGCGCGGGCGGCACCGGTGATTGTGACCCGTCACGCAAGCGCGCCCATCGTGACCACAGAGGGCCGGCAAGGGGAAGTAAAGTACAAAAATGAGCGAGCGAGCGGGCGATCGGGCTCATCCTGTACATACAAGCAGCGCTGCCTCTGAAACGCTCGGGCCGGGGGGACGGTCAGTTCAGACGGGAGTATGCGCAGGGCCCAGCAGCTCCCACCGCAGCAGTGAATCTGTTAAGTTTCACTGCCGGCGGGCCCAGGAGCGGCATTACGGGGTAGCGGGAGCAGTAGAGCTGCTCCGGGCCCCCCTCTAGCGCAGGGGCCCCGTAGCAACTGCTATCCCTGCTACCCCGGTACTTACGCCCCTGAAAGAGTGGGCATACCTCAGATCTGAGCTGTTTAACCACTTAGCAGACACAGTGAACAGTGACCATTGCATTAAGTGGTTTTAGAGGGAAAGGGTTTCCTCTCTTACCCCATTGACACCCCCTATGATGTGTACATCTCTGGTTTTACATGGTAGCTAGACACCTAATGAAGGCTTTCTGTATATGTTTTTTAGGCTCTGCCAAAAGCAGGGTCTAGTAGGATGTCTGACAGTGTTACATTAACAGGTATAATGTAATCAGGGCCAGTATAAGGCATTTTGGTGCCCTAGGTAAGTACAGCCAATGGCGCCCCCTCGCTCCCAAAAAAATTGCACCCCCCACACTAATTCCTCTCACCCTGCACCAGGCCCTCTCGCCCCTGCGCCAGGCCCTCTCGTCCCTGCGCCAGGCCCTCTCGCCCCTGCGCCAGGCCCTCTTGCCCCTGAGCCAGGCCCTCTCACCCCTGCACCAGGCCCTCTCACCCCTGCGCCAGGCCCTCTCGCCCCTGCGCCAGGCCCTCTCGCCCCTGCGCCAGGCCCTCTCACCCCTGCGCCAGGCCCTCTCGCCCCTGCGCCAGGCCCTCTCGCCCCTGCGCCAGGAGCACTCGCCCTTGCGCCAGGCCCCCTCGCCCTTACATCAGTCCCTCTCTCCCTCCTGCACCAGTTACTCTCTCTCCCCCTGCACCACTCTGTCCCCTGCACCAGATACTCTCTCCCCCTGCACCAGTTACTCCCCCCTGCACCAATTACTATCTCCTCATGCACCAGTTACTCTCTCCCCCCTGACCACTCTGTCCCCTGCACCAATTACTTTCTGCCACTTAGTAACTTCTTACCAGTCATACCTGCACCCAGGGGCGTTGCTAGGGTTCTAAAACATCCAGGGCCTGGGCCCTCTGTGTTACTTTTTGCTCAGTAGGGCTAGGTTCACATGGAATTTTTCACGCCACATTGTGAACTGCAGCGTGTGTTGTTACATAGAAAAAGCTTCTGTTCCTGTCACTAACTTTCTGCACATTCCACACAGATTCCGTCCATCCCCTCCGCAGTCACTGTACAATGAAAATCAGTGCTTACAAATTTGCTTTTCAAAAGTGCCCACCTACGTATGACAGTGTAATACCCCTAAATAACAGTCACCAAATAATACACCTATACACGGAGCAAATATACCAGACGAATGATTGTTACTAAAAAAACACTCCTACAAAACCAAGACCCAAAACTATTACTACTTAAGGATCAAATAATCCTGCCAGATCCTGACCAAACACGACCACCACATGTGACTATAAGCTTTACACAGGCTCTGAGGACGTGTATTACCGCCATACAGTGACCATATAGTGGTAGATACTAGTTATATGTAGATGCTCTGCAGAAATATAAGTGATTATACTGCAGTTACATTTAGTGACTCACAGGACATGCCTTTTCTGATCGGAGTTGTTCACTTTCCCTTTTATTCTTCATCCGGTTCACACCTTCATGCTGATTTCTCCCGGTCAATACTCGTCCCTGTAGATTTGCACACAAATATCTTAGAATCCTCACATTTCCAGCAACTCCTTACTTATAGGTATATAAGTCACCTAAGTTAGAAAGGAATATATGTCCCATCAGATACGAAGCTATATAAAAATATATGGAAACACAGGAAGGTATAATAATATAAGATCAATCTCAGGCAGCAATACAGGGTCACTCAGGCAGGTATATAGATATAGGGGCACTCTCAGGCAGGTATATAGGGGCACTCAGGCAGGTATATAGATATAGGAGCACTCTCAGGCAGGTATATAGTGGAACTCAGGCAGGTATATAGATATAGAGGCACTCAGGCAGGTATATAGGGGCCCTCAGGCAGGTATATAGGGGCAAACAGGCAGGTATATAGATATAGGGGCACTCAGGTATATAGGGGCACACAGGCAGGTATATAGATATAGGGGCACACAGGCAGGTAAAAATAACAACATTGATACTCACATTAACTTTTTCCCGGCCGCACGCTCCTCTTCAGGCGGACACTGGAGGCGTGATGACGTCATCACGTCGCCAGCACCGGAACACTCCTCCGGCAGCTCCTCGGGCGCACAGCCTATGGCGACAGTGTGGCTAAGGAGATGGCAGCGTCACAATGAGCTCACTTCATCGCGACCCTGCCCAGCTTAGTGGCACGGGGCCATGGCCGGTCCTCAGCGCTATGTGGACCCAGCGGGCCCCGCTGTGTCCGACACTGTCTGCAGAGAAGGTTTGCTTCCAGCAAACACACACTACTGTGCAGGCACCATGTCTGCCAGAATCCGCTGTGACTGGTAGCCTAGACTAAGCATGTGTCCGCCATATCCACGTATTAGTCCGTTGGATCAGGGATCTCCGACACTCACTTGGAGCCGGGATCGTTATGCACATGCGCCCGCAAGCATGATTGTTCAGATTATCAATACATTATTGCGCCTGTGTCCGTCTCTATTCCCATTTCACTTGCATCTTAGAGAGAAATAATAACAAACACAATCTATATATAAAAGTAAACTATGCAGAATCAAAACGCCCCAAATATCTGGGAAAGATCACAAACAGCAGCCATCCCCTATTAAGGAGAAAAAAGATAGTGGATTTGATACCTCACTAATCATACTTGATGATAAATAATCTAAATTTTATCTTTGGTCCTACACATGATGATGGAAATCAAGAGATACATGTTACACCAGATAATCAACTGGGTGAGGGCAATCCGCCCTAATACCCACAAGGTAATTCCTAAGCAAATATAATACCCCTATCAGCCTAAATGAAGCATCCAAAATTAAGGGACTCATTTAAGCCCTTAGGTTGCACTGTGCCAAGGTGGTAGATCCACTCTGCCTCATTCCTGAGCAGTTTATTGTCAATATCCCCTTTTCTTTGACAAATACGTACTTTCTCCACTACCAGAAATTTTTATTTTGAAGGCGTTCCCCCATGGAACTCATGAATGTGCCTTGCCACTACGGAGTCTCGAATATGTGTATATCCCCGAGGTGCTTTCCAATCCGCCATCTTTAGTGTCTTTTTATCTTTCCAACATATTGTCAGTTGCATTCACAAATACAGATTTACACCACACCTTCCATCCTGCAGTTATAAAAATTACGTATCTGAAAGATCTTTCCAATTGTACTGCTCGCAAAAGATTTTGTTTGTTTCATAAATGGACAAGCAATAAATCCACCATATCTAAACATACCAGCAGAACCCCGATCCAGCCCCGTCCCTATCTGTCTAGGTGGTTCATAATGACTATCATAAAGTTCATAAAGTCTATCTTTTAGGGATCTGCCCCTTCTATATGTGATTTGTGCTGTAGAGGGCAAAACGGTCTATAGTTTGGGGGTCACTCAGCAAGATATTCCAATACTTATTGAGGACATCCCAAACCAGATGGTTATGGTCAACAGAAGTACAAATAACCCTCAATGTGCCTTCTGAGGTCTTTTTTTTGTTTCCAGTGACCAACAAAGTAGACCTATCGCTCTCATAAGTGTGCTTAAAGGCTGGCCTTAACACGGATTCTGGATAACCTCTTGCTAGAAATCTTGTTCACAATTTCCTAGACTGTTGATAATAGCCTTCAATATGTGAACAGTTTCTGCGTATCCGCAGATACTGTCCTCTTTGAATCCCCTTCTTCAAGCTAGGTGGGTGGTAACTGTCCCACCTAAGAAAACTATTTGTTGCCATGTTCTTCTTGAATGTTTTTGTCCTCAGGATGCCTATAGTTTCTTTGTTAATACTCACATCAAGGAAAGAGATCCCTTTTTCACTGATCTCACTAGTGAATTTTAGACCTATATCATTAGTGTTCAAAGCAGCCATAAATTCATCAAACTCCGTAGTGTTCCCCTGCCATAGGAGGAACACATCATCGATATATCAAGACCAATAAGAAATTTTGGAACAGAGGGGATTTACTTCCTCCTCAAACACGAGCGTCTCCTCCCACCAGCCCAGGAACAAATTGACATATGTGGGAGCACAAGGGATCCACATTGCTGTGCCCCTGATCTGGTGGTAAAGCCCGTGCCTGAAGAGGAAGTAGTTGTGGGTAAGTACATATTCAAGTAGCTTCAATACAAAGTCATTATGTGCCGTATGCTGTATACTCCTAGTTTTCAAATAAGAATTGACTGCTCAAGCCTAGATGATTGGGAATACTACAGTAGAGGGCCTTTATGTTTTTCGAGGCCAACAGTACCTTTTCCTCTACTGTAAGATTCTCTAATTTGCTAAGCAAGCTCGCAGTATCGCAGACATAAGACAGCAAATACAGTACAAAATCTCTTAACACCTTGTCTATATACAGACCTGCCCCTTGAACCAATTCCAAATACAATCAGACGGCCCAGTAGTGTTTTATGCCCTTATGGCACTGCAATGGGGAACTCTTGTGCTCCCACATATGCCAATTTGTTCCTGGGCTGGTGGGAGGATACGCTTGTGTTCGAGGAGGAAGTAGACCCCTTCTGTTCCAAAATTTCTATTGGGGTAGGTCAGTATGTCTTTTAGGTTCATATGTGGTTTTGCCTTGCTGCAGTTAGGATATAGCTTATGTTCAGAGTAGTTCAACTAAATCTATAGTTTGAAGACACAAGAGTTTCAATTTTATAGTATTATGATATTATATTATATATTTCAATTTAAAAATGATATTAAATCAGACATTAACGTGAACATTTGCTCACTACAAAATCAATTGCCATTTTATGATCCACTCACGATATGCATACATTGCATGAATTATATTTAGCTTTGACAGGTTATTTAATGAAGCTCTTGTTTTTTATTCTCTGATTCTTTTTTTATCAAGATGTGGTAAGACGTTAATAACTTTCTCAAGTTTTCCATTTAGGTTTAACAGAATACATTGAAAATAGCTTTATTGTTAATCTAACCTGATAAATGTGATTTGTTCTCGAGTTTGTGCTCAACAAATGATGAAAATAAGACGGTACCAAGCACAAGGTAAAATGCTTTTACATACTGCACTGTGGTGCTGAATCATACATATTACAAATTATCACATAAACTGTTAAAACTTATTGTATCTTGATCAAATAAGTCCTTGTTCAGTTTGGCAATTGTTTGACAACATTTGAGAAGAAAGCAGTGCTTGCACTTTGACGTCACTTCGGAAATAGCTTCTGATCAAACTTATATTAGGGTACTCTATGTTGTCATTGGACTCAAAGTAACGTTGGAAGTGACATTGGACCAGAAGTGACGTCATGAAATTCATGGGGCCATATGCAACAAGGACCAATAAGTTAAGCCCTGAAGATCAGTTAAAAATCCCTAACTCCAATTTAAGGGGTTATGTTTTTGGTTGGGTTTTTTTCTAAACTTCTTGCCAAAAATGGAATCAAGCTGACCTGAATCAATTTATGATTGATGGGGATCCAATCCGGGGGACCCCTTGCTGATCCTTAAAGTAAAAAGGACAAAGCACTGATTTATCACTTTTATCACTTTCCTTGTGCTCCAGGCCACTTTTACTTGAATGGGGACATACACAGTATTGGTTGGGGTCCCAGATCTCAAACCCCACCAATCATAAAGTCAGAGCTTACTGTAACAATATGCCACTACCCCTGTAATGTAGCCAGACATAGATAGATAGATAGATAGATAGATAGATAGATAGATAGATTAGCTTTCTGCATGTAGGGACAGGTAACTGAAGACTTTTTGTAAATACAGTGTTCTTTTTATTTTTATCTTGGTCATGAGGTAAGAGAGATTTTATCTGCTCTCAGTGCACATCTGCTCTCTGGTTACATCCATACCACCCTTCCTGATTAGACAGAGAGCAGTGAGTGACTTCACCATGATCAGAGCTCACTCCAGAGCAGATAACAAGATTAGCTTTTACAGATAAACAATTGTTTTCACTCCTCAGAGCACTTGTAGTTTTGTTTACTGAAGAATAAATCTCCTGCACTTATGTCATTGTAATGTTTCAGTTAGTTATAGGGGAGCTAAATATCACTTCTATAGACCCACTCACCCTGATAAGGCAGAGTGAGTGTAAAGCTGCCTGTGTCTGTGACCTGAAACAGTGTGGTGAGAAAAATCCTTTAATCTATTTTTAATGACAAGATCTTAAACTTTCTATTATCCTTTTTCTCTCAAGCCCTCCTTATTTTTTAAGATCTGTGTTAGTTCTGTGACCAGAAAGCCTGTTAACATCATGAAGCTGAAGACTTATACAGACAGTAATATATATATGGCTAAGTGTCTAATACAACTATATCCGGTCTGGGCAAAATCT
The DNA here is from genome assembly GCA_025379985.1 of Phyllomedusa bahiana. Classification (NCBI taxonomy): domain Eukaryota; kingdom Metazoa; phylum Chordata; class Amphibia; order Anura; family Hylidae; genus Phyllomedusa; species Phyllomedusa bahiana. The sequence continues at coordinate 10,249 of JAODAL010028049.1, read as the reverse complement.
TTGTACGGTTTCGTTTAGATCAGTGTTGTAGGTTTCATTCAGAACCTCTATTACAGAGGTTCAAATAGACGCAAAAAGATTCATTTGTCAATTGACAACAACGGCACCTGACGAACCCTATTGATTTAGATGAGTCTGTCATGTTACAGTCATGGTGTTTGTTGCTTAGATGGAAAAAATAGATCCGAACAAAGCCTAAGTTAAATCCTTAACAACCGCCCGCCGACTTTAGACGTCGGCTGGTGCGGTTCGTTCGTCTGCAGCGACGTCTATAGACATCGCTGTAGACTTCGGAGTTTGCCGCACCCGGTGCCGCAGCTGCGCTGAGATCGGGGCTGTACTACACAGCCCTGATCCCAGAGCACCCCCTGCGAACACCGGGGAGTGGAAGAAACCTCCCCAACCCAGTGCTTTAACCCTTTGATTGCGGTGGTGTGTTACCGCAGTGCAATCAAAGAGTTTCCCTGCTATGTCGGGTGATCGGAACACCCGGTCACCCGACAGAGACCGGGGAACGGCTGCACAGTCAGTCCTGGGGACCTAGAGTGGCCCCAGTTCTGACTGTGTAACAAGCCAGTGACCAGGACGCACTGTGTGCTGTCCAGATCACTTCCTGTGTCAAACTGACACAGATTATAATGTATTAGCATATAAGAATATGCTAATACATTACTATGTGTAAAAAATAAAAAATAAAAGTGTAAAGCAGTTTTAAAAAAAAAAAAAAGTAAAAAACAAGAAGTGTAAAAAAATAAAAAAATAATAAAATAAAAAGAAATATTTAATAAAAAAATAATTGTGCATACATTACACACACAAAAAAAACTACGCATATCAGGTATCCTCACGACCACAATAGCCTGTAGAATTAATCTAACATGTTATTGAGTGTGAAATGTGAATAGTGTAAAAAAAAAAAAAGAAAAAAAAATGTAAAAAAATTAAAATAAAATTCTGCAATTATTTATAAGTGAACTTAAACTATTCCCCCATAAAGTACAACTCGTATCGAATAAAACGAGGCCTCATACAACTGCGTCACTGAAAAAATAAAAAAGTTACAACTGTTGAAACGCAAGGAAACAAAAACGAAAAAAACTTTCTGGTCATTAACTACTTTTCAGGCGTTCGGGTTAAGACCATAGCAAACTCTTAGATAATTTTAACTGCACAGTAAATAAGATCCCAATGGCCTTTATAGATATGTAAACCTGTATGTTTTCATGTACAGAAAGGATTTGATGACTGATGCATTTTTATCAACTGTCTAATTAGTCTATTGACTTCAATGGAAATAAAAACATAGGAAAAAAATGTTTTGCTGTTTTTCCTTAAAATTGCATACATCTTGTCTTTATTGCAATAAAGAGCACATATTAGAGAAATGATGTAAAACATTCCTTAGCCCAGTTTTTTAAAATTGGTTTTGTCAAAACATCACTAAAAAGTAAACACCTTTTCATATTATGCTATTTAGAGTTACAGTAACTTTCTCACTTAGGACATATTTTCAGTCAGCTCTCATCATATATGCAAAGTTACCCTGCACCGTAAAACTGAGCTCGCTAAGATTTGTGACTTATTGCAGAGCAAGGAAGAATGACTTTGTCAGCTACTCTATGGAACATGACTAACTACAAAATGTCAAGCGCTCTCTGTGTGTAAAGCATCCTTTGACAGAAGAAAGCATAGAAGGATCAGACCATAATAATTCAGTTAGAATATAAAAATAGTAATAATACTGTCAATCATTAATTTAATATAACATCTGAACAAAATGTAGAGCTCTTAATAGTCTGCTAGTTATATTACACGCACAACAGTATACAAAGGAAAGAGATATGCTGCACCCTGTATTGTAATATTAGTTATTAAAATATCAATATGTATGTAAATGTATTTATAATAAAGAGAACATAACACAAATTTAACTAGATACCGGTTCTATTAAAAAAACACACATGTTCAAAGTGATTTCCATTGGTGACATGGCAGATGTCTAGGCAATATCCCATTTATGTCCAGATGCGATCCAGAAAATATTTGGATATAGACTCCATTATTTCATTTATGCTTTGTCATTCAGATCCTCTGGCTTAGTGGACAGATACACTGAGTCCTTGATGTAGACCTACAGAAAAAGGTGTAGGGTGTTAGATCTAGTGACTGTAAAGGCCAGAAATGGTGAATTGCTGTTTCTGGCACTACCGATCCATCGTTCTGGTAGAGTTCTATTTAGATATCAGCAAGCATTCAAATGGAAATGCGTTGGTGACCATCCTGCTGATAGACTGTGATTGGCAGATCTTTCTCTATCTGTGATATTAGCCATTCATTTAACATGTCCTAGAGGAAGCGTGTGGGGGAGGTGGTGACAGAATCCTCAACAAAAAAAGAAGAGACTGTAGACTTTGCTCTTGCTCATTGCACAGAAAACATGTACTTTTGCTGAGCCCTTCATGTGCTCAATAAGGGCACATAGTTTTTGTGCCCTCCAAATTCTAACATTGTGGGAATTAACCTTCTTACGGACGAGAAAGGTCGCTTCTTCACTGAACACTAGCCTGCCAGTGAATTTATCCTCCCATAATTGGCCCTGCAAGTCAATACAAAAGTTGTGACTGTCAGGATTGGCACAATTGATCCTGGAGGTTGGAATCTGGCCTCTCCTCTATCCAGCAAGATGATGGTTAATTCCAGCCTCTGAGCTCTCTCTCTGGTGGAGCTCATTAGTAATTAGTCCCAGCTATAAGGCTATGTTCACACGGCTTAACTGCGGGACGTAATTACGTCCCGCAATTACGCCGTGTGGCCGGGGGCGGGAGCGGGGGACCAACACTTCGCCGGCCCATAGACATTCATTACGAGCGGCGTATACGCCGCTGGTAATTCACATGTCACTTATCTCCCCGCCCGGCGGATTCGCCGGGCAAGGAGGGGAGACGTAATCCATAGTTCTCTATGAGAACTGTGGATTACCGTAATGACTGGGCCGTTTTCAGCCTGTAATTTGCACACTTTGGTGCGTAATTACGGACCGAAATACGGCCCATTTTAAGCCGTGTGAACATGACCTAAGGGTGCTTTCACACGCCAATGCGTTTTTGAATGAGTTTTTTATGCACAAAGGCACAGCAATTAATGCTGTACATTTCTGCACAAAAAAAACACATTGTGTGAAAGCACCCTAAAGCCCAGGTTCTGGGATCAATTGGTGCATGAGAATTTCCTGGATACGTAGTTCCTACATTTGCTCTCCTGGTTGTACTCTGGCCACTTGGACTTTTGCTTTCTTTCAGTTTGTTTGGATCTTTGTTTTTCTGCTTTCTGGACTCTGTTTTGCCCCTCACATCCCCTTGGATCCACCAATTTTCATTTTAGATTTTTTTTCTGGGACGGGTTATGATTATTGTTGTATGTTTACTTTTCACAATAAAGTCCTTTTTGAAACGTACCTTGCAGTGACGTTTCAGTTTGATGTCTGGTTTTATGTCCTGAAGAAGATGTAATCTATAGGACTTACAATGCAGACATTTTTGTAAGACATATAACTTTGTGGCACCTGTAGATCTATACTCATCAGCCTAGCCAACTTTCTAAGACTACACTCATATTTGACTTTAATCTTATTCACTATCTCTTCTAAAGCTTTCAGGTGGCCCAGACTGTTCCCATGGCATAAACACTCAGTAGTTTCCAATTGCTTCTCCCAAAATGAAATGCAGTTTCTATTTGGAGCACATTTACCAATTTTCTTCTAAAGGTTTCAGTGTACTGTCATAACAGATCCCGCTGTTGCAAATTCCAGCATGCGACAAGCTTTTTCTTGCTGACACGTCACCATCTTATGTCACATTATGCAAGCACATTTTAAATTTTGATCTTGAAATCTGTGCTACATATATTGAAGTAATGAAGTGAATAAAATGGGTTCTCTCGTGACAATGGCACCTGTTAATGTCAAGTTATGTTAATTAGTCAGTGAACTGTGAGTTTCTGAAATTGATAAGGTGGAAGGTGGAAGCCAGAAAAATTTACAAAAGTGAGAATTCTGTGACTTTGCAAGAGCCAAATTGTGTCGGGTAGAAGATTTGGTCAGAGCATATTCAAAACCAAAAGATTTGTGGGGTGTTTCCAGAATGCAGTGGTCCAAGGAAGTACAATGAGTGAATCAGCCTCAAGGTCATGTGGGCCTGAAGTTCTTTACTGCGTGGAAGCTAGTAATTTGATTTCACTAAACAGTCACTGTAGTACAAATTGATGAAAAAAGTTAATGTCAGGTATGATGGGAAGGTGTTAGATTACATAGTATATTACAGCATGCTACAAACCAGTCATAGTAAGGGGGGAATGCTGACCACTGACCACAACTGTAAGCCCCTCCAGTAGGCATGTGAGCATCAGAACTGACCATAGAACATTGGAATAACAATGGTCTGAGATCAATTTAAATTACAATGTGTTCTACACTATACCCTTTTAGTAAATAGTACACTCCATAGGGAAAAACTAATTACTAGGTCTAACTGCATTCCATAGTTTATTTATTGGACAGCGGTATTTAGGCAATAGTTTGGCAGTGCTTTAAATGGACACTATATGGTTTAGCTACGTGTACACTTTAGGATTGTATGATATGTAGACCTTTAAATGGAATTAAGTCAATAGATAACACTGCAACCTAATAGTACACTGTAATCATACAATAAAGTTATACTATGTATAATATAACAAAAACATAAATTCATAAAATTAAAGTAATGGCATAATTTGTCTAGAAAAATAAGTTAAAATCTAAATCATAAACAAAAACGAGGCATTATATAGTTATAAATATAAAAAAAATGTAAGGAAGCAAAGAAAAAAGAATCCATTAGGTCCTTAACCCCTTCCCAACAATGGACTTATGCATACGCCCTAGCGGGAAGTGACTTCCCACAAATGGACATATGCATACGTCCTGGCGATCGTGCGGGCGAGCTGCGCGCGATCGCGACATGGGACCAGCGGTGAGCTCCGGCCGCGGGTGATTAACGCTTCATTACCGCAGGCTGTCATGGCTGCGATAATGAAGGCGCAGGCAGCAGGAGTGCGTTCCTGCTGCCTCCGATCCGGCGCAGCAAGCGGCGGAGATGCCGCTTGCTGGTCTCTTACCGGACTCCCCATATGCTTTCTGAAAGCATCCGGGTAGTCTGGTGACGTCACCATGCCCACAATGCATTGTGGGCATGGTGTCAGTAGTTGCCATGGCGATCTGTGCACAGCAGTAACGTTGTGCACAGGTCTCCTATTCAAACAGCAATCTAACGATTGCTTTTCCCCAGTGGGGATTTGCTGTTACAAATCTCCACTGGGGAAAAGTAAAATAATGTGAAAAAGTTAAAAAAAAGTAAAAAAAGTAAAACACAAACACAAAAAATAAAATTAAAAACACGTACACCTCCCTTTTCCCCTTTACAAACGCCAATCGGCCCAAAAAAGATCAAAAATAAATAAAGTACCCATATTTGGTATCGTTGCATGCGTAACGACCCACCCTATAAATCTGTCATGTTAATTAACTCGTACAGTGAACGCCGTAAAAAACAAAAACAAAAAACAGTCACAGAATTGCGATTTTTGTACATCCTGCAGCACATAAAATGGAATAAAAAGCGATAAAAAACTCATATAAACGCCAAAGTTGTACCAATTAAAACTTCAGTTCATCCTGCAAAAAAAAAAGTTCTTAAACAGCTCTGTATATGGAAAAATAAAAAAGTTATGGCTCTCAGAAAACAGCGATGCATAAATATTATTTAACGCAATAAAAAAAACTTTTTTTTTTTTAAAGTGCTTTAAAATTCAAAAAAACTATATAAATAGGGTATCGCCGTAATCGTATTTACCCAGAGAGTAAAGCTAACTGGTCATGGATACTGCACGGTGAGCGCTGTTAAAAATAAAAATAAAAAACACTACTAAGATTGCAGTATTTTCTTCACCCTGCCTTCCAAAAAACGGATTTAAAACTGATCAAAAAGTCTTGTCCCCCCAAAAATGATACCAATAAAAATGGAATCTCATCCCGCAAAAAACAAGCCCCTACACAACTCCGTACACAGAAAAATAAAAAAGTTATGGCTCTCAGACTATGGCGATGCAAAAACGTGTTTTCCTTCGTGAATAAAAGTGTTTTTATTGTGTAAAAGCAGTAAAACATAAAAAAATATATAAATTGGGTATCGCTGCAATTGTATCGACCTGCTTACTAAAACTAGCATGTCAGTTATACTGAAGGGTGACCGCCGTAAAAAATAAAAATAAAAATAAAAAACACTACCACGAATGCTGTATTTTGTACAAAATGCCTCAAAAAAACCTTAATAAAAAGTGATCAAAGCGGCATATGCCCACCAAAATGGTACTAATAAAAACGTCAACTCATCCCACAAAAAAACAAGCCCATAATCAGCTCCGTATACAGAAAACTGAAAACGTTATGGCTATCAGAACAGGACAACATAAAAACGCGACTTCCAGTTCCGGCGCGCGCATGTAAGGAAGCAGCGGCCGGAGCTCCCGCTTAACGCCGCCCGTAACAAGGCACTCAAAACGGCACTTTTCAGTGCCTCTACACCCCGTGTACACTCCGGTGAAGGAGCGGGGACTTTTGACTCAGCGGGGAGCCCGTGTGCAGACTCAGCCCCCCAGAGCCCGGCAAGCAGCGCAGCAAAGATGGCGCCCGAGCCACCACGCGGGAGCAGAAGCGGTCGTGCAGCGGGCACAGGGGCAGCTCCAGAGGAAGAACCGCTACCTGAGATGGATCCAAGGCAGGATGATCAGGTCAGAGAGCTGCACAGCATACAGGGGCAGCCACAGAGCCTCTCCCTAATGCAGATGGAGGGCTAGAGGAGAAGATCCCAGGCTTAGGGGTCTCATGCAAGTCCATGGCGGCGGCTGTGGCAAAGCTTCTAGCACCAGACATCATGGCATCACTAAAAGACACCATCTCAGCCTCGGTCACAGCTGCAGTGACGGCCGCAGTATCAGCACTACATAAAGACATATCACTGCATACCTTCCAGATTGGGGACCTGGGGGAGCGGGTGAATACGGTGGAGAACGACATGTTGGGGGCCAGGAGCACCCTGGAGAGATTAGCCAGAAAGACAGATTTTCTCCAGAATAAGGTCGACGACCTGGAAAACAGGTCCCGCAGGAACAATTTAAGGATCATCAGGCTCAGTGAAAATATACCTGCTAAAAATCTGCATCAAGTATGTGCAGTTGAGATTCCAAAGCTACTGGAACTATCATATCCCTTTAAAGTAGAGAGAGCACACAGAATTGGTCCGATAATAACATCAAATACTGAGGGTCCGCTAGACAAACCCAGGGCTGTCATTGTTAAATACTTGGACTACTCCGAGAAATCTCAAATCCTACAAGCATACCGGTCACTCAAAACTCCCCTGGTCTACAAAGGAGACAAACTCCTACTCTTCGCAGACTACTCCTTAGAGGTCTCCAGGAAAAGAAAACAGTTCTCAAATATCTGCACAGCCTTGATCAAAAGGCAAATACGCTTCAACCTTCAGTTTCCTGCCATTCTGATGATTTTCCCAGACACCGGCCCTCCTGTGATATGCCATACCACGGAGGAGGCTGAAGGGTTTTTGGGAGGGTTTTTCGCAAAGAAAAAATCTCCAGACCGCTCAGAGGGGGGGTCAATACCCTAAGGAAAGGAGAAGCCAACGCAATGCCAGCAAATCCAGGGCCAGCCAGGACAGTGATACAGCCAGTGTTCACTCGGGCCAATTCAGAACCCCGAGAACACGTGGACACTATTCTTTTTGATGTTTTTTTTCAGTGATGCTGATACGGGACTCGATCACTTAGGGGCCGTCACTTTAAGGGGAAGGTGTGGGAGGCCCCAGGGGGAGGGTCAGGAGCAGAATGCCAGCTGACCGGCGTATTATATCCTCTGTAGCAATTGGGTAGCCATCGGAAACCGGTTAAGAAAGGGGCAATCCAAATCACCAGATAGGGTGGAACGAGGGGGGGTTTAGGTCCAGTAAGCGGGGTGAGGAAAGTCTGAGATCAGGGATTCGCCTCAGGTTAGGTTGCACGAAAAAAGAGAAATCTTTAAAGTAAAAGGAGGTAATCTGTTAAGGTTTTTGGAGGTAATAGTTGTTCTTTGGGTGTTCTACTGTTTTGGAAGGGGGGATAGGGTGGGCACTGGTCAGTTAGTATCTAGGGACCGAAGTTGGTATTTAGGTCTCTTTCAACATGAGAATAGTATCCTGGAACATCAAGGGGCTTCGTTCCCCACAAAAACGAACGATGATTTTACGCCATCTCAAAAAACAGAAACCGGACATTGCCATACTGCAAGAAACACATCTAGAGGAAAAAGATTTTAGCCGTATGAAGAAGCTGTGGGTCGGAGAGGTGAGAGGCTCAGGGGCAGTGAAGGGTAAAGCAGGTGTGTTAATGCTTTTCAACAAAAGAACCCCATACAAAATCTTATCTCAGGACTCTGACAAGGAGGGTAGAAGTATGAGGGTAAAGATCGAGACCTCGGCAGGTATAACAACTCTCTTTAATATATATGCACCTAATACTCGGGCTAAGGAGTTTTTCCACCAATTGGACACACAGATTTCGGAAGAAAGTGGTCAGAACATCTTAGTAGGGGGCGACTTCAATTGTGTGATGGATGAGAGGGAAGACAGGAAGCGAACGGGGATCCAGAAGGCAGAGGGGAAAGTTGGCAAAAGCCTGATTAGTGAGCTAGGAGATTCCACGGGCCTAGGGGACATATGGAGGCTGATGAACCCACAGGAAAGACAGTTTACACACTTCTCCCATGCCCATCTATCTTGGTCCCGCTTGGATTACTTTTTGGCTAACCCGCAACTCCAGGGCCAAGTTGAATCCATAGAAATAGGAGACTTAGTGATCTCCGATCACTCCCCGGTGATACTGTCAGTGAGGGATGCCCATCCGAAGGGTTCAGACATTCTGTGGCGCTTTCCAGGCGCTTTAGCAGGGGATGGTCACTTTAGAGAGCTCGAGACAAAGGTGGGAGGAGTTTACAACGGACAATGCCAGTCATATCACAACCCCTGGGCTCTTTTGGGATACAGGAAAGGCAGTGATGAGGGGAAGGATAATGGCCTATACGGCGGCAAAAAAGAGAGAAATGAAGGCTAAATTTGAAAGGTACACCACGGCATTAAGACGCTCATACACTAAATTCTTAGACCAGCCCTCGAAGGAAAATAAAAGGGACTGGACAGCGGCTAGGGAGGCCTTTGAAAAGCAACAAAAAACTATTGAGCTATTTTATGGAGACCAATTGAGGTCATCTCTGTTTAAGATGGGCAACAAGTCAGGAAAATTATTGGCAAACCTATGAGGATTAGGGGAAGTCAATCGGGGATTTTGTGCTTGAAGGATGGCTCAGGGGTAGTGTTGAGCAATTATTATCGACAAAGTTGAAATCGGCACAGTTTTTATGTTGGTCGAAATTTTTAGATCATGCGATAATTTAGGTTAAAATCTGTGCATCATCTTTTTAAGATCGCGGCCATTTTCGGCGCTCCTGTCATTTTGGCGGCCAGCAAATCAGCTTACAGAATAGAGCAGGGTGAGATGTTGTGCGACGTCATGACTGGGATGTGTATTTGGTTGCGATTGGTGGGAAAATTCACATGACCTCGTTTACATAGAACAGGGGTTTCCTGTTCAGCCCCGTTCTCTCAGCGTCTCAGAGCAGAAGGGCGTGCGCTCTGCTTGTTGTCCAAACAGCTCAAACGAAATTATTCTATTTCTTCACAAGAAACTCTACTATTAGCTGTGATCCTTACAATTTAGTTAGATTTAGAGATTGGAAGATTTTATGTATTTAGATAGATAATTTTAATGGATCATCTACCGCTTTAAAGTCACTGGGGGGAGCCCCGCGGCGAACACAGACAAGCTCTATAAAGAATACTGGATAAAGTTCACCAAGACTTAGTGTAGACATTGCACTGCAATAGCTTTATTATTAAACAGTTTTCTATTGAAATATTTCCGGATATTGGGCAGCCTGAACTTATAGGATACACATCTTTTTTAGTAACTGCAGGTCTCTTTGTTAGATGCAAAACTCCACTTTTATTACCAGTATACATTTCAGATAGGGGTTATTTTCAATTTTGCCCATTTTTTTTCCCTTTTTTGATATACCCCTTGCACTCAAATTTGAAACCCCAAAAAA